>CATIWQ010003714.1:0-16563 GCA_949673415.1 Euphorbia schlechtendalii
CTAGAGATAAAACAAGCATATACATAAAAACTATATAAAAAACATTCCACTACCAGATATCAGCAAGGATTTTTAAAATACAAGTTTAACACTAGAGATAAAACAATCATATACATAAAAACTAGATAAAAAAACATTCCACTACCAGAAATCAGCAAGGATTTTTAGAAAACAAGTTTAACACTAGAGATAAAACAAACTTATACATAAAAACTAGATAAAAACCAATCCACTACCAGATATCAGCAAGGATTTTTTAAAATACAAGTTTAACACTATGAAAAAACCAAAGATATACATAAAAACTAGATAAATACCAATCCACTACCAGATATCAGCAAGGATTTTTAAAATACAAGTTCAACACTAGAGATAAAACAAACATGTACATAAAAACTAGATAAAAACCAGTACACTACCAGATATCAGCAAGGATTTTTAAATACAAGTTCAACACTAGAGATAAAACAAACATATACATAAAAACTAGATAAAAACCAGTCCACTACCATATATAAGCAAGGATTTTTCAAATACAGGTTTAAAACTATAAAAAACAATAAAAACTAAATAAATACGACTACACTACCAAATATTAGTTCACAACCAAATAATTTGGCACTAGATAAATACTAGATTAGACCTTCATTGTAACTAAAGATAACATAAATCATGTTATAGAAAAGAAAGAAGCTAACAACAACAAAATTTGTATAAAAATAACAGATATATAACAGATCTAAAGTACAAATTGAATTGAAAACACAAAAAATACCTCAAGTGCAGGTGCCTCTCCCATTTCATTGGACGATCCAGCATTGGAAGGATTTGAAGCAGACTTCACTGATTTAGAAGCTTTCTTTGAAACAGGACTTTTTGACTGGGACAAAGCTTTTTTAGGTGCCATATCTATAATCAACAATAAGAAAACATAAATGAAAAACAATAAAACAAATAGAAGGGACATACGTATGTAGAGAAGAACAAAAAACAGAAGATGAACAAAAATAAAAAAATGTTTACCTTCGGAAGGAGAAAATCAACAAGAAAAATACTGATATTAGGTTAAAATTCCAAATTGCACGGAAAAACAAGTAAAATCGCAGAAGAAAGATAGAAAGAGAGAAAGGAATGAAGAGGATGATAATGGAAAAGTACGTCACTTATGGAGAACGTGAAGAGTTTGTTTAGGAAGCACGTACAAAGGAAAGAAAGACAAACGAAACGTAAGGAAAAAAAATTTTGATTAGTTTTGAAACAAAAATGTAATAGGCCAAAACTTGGGCTGAAACACCGGTGATAAAACAGGCCAAAATTGACAATTTCCCTAAAATATAATCGCTGTTTTTTAAGAAATATAACATTTATTTGGATTATTAAATAAATTCTAAAAAATTGAAGCCTGAAATTTAACTTCCAAACTTTTTTCCACCACAATTATTAGTGTCCAGGTTGAATTGTTAATTGTTATGGCTCGTGAATTTTACTTCACATCATATGCATCCTCTTTGAGAAAAACTTGAGTTTTTTTGGCAAAAGATACGGAACTTCAGGTTTGTTAAGCAAAAATATTAAAAATGTCATCAATCCGAATAAAATCCGTACATAAATATGATCTCTTTCTTGCCAAAAACTTTTCCATCTCTTCTTTTGTAACTTATTTTATCAAAAAAATAATATAAATGTGATCTTTGCCAGGGTAAAAGTTTTTGGTAACGCCTAACTGGAAAAACCGACTCCAAAACCTCAAACAAACAAGAATCATACTTGGAGTCGGTTTTTCCAACATAACTCACAATATTATAGCTTATTAATTAGCATTGATTCATACATGTAAAGATTATATTTAGTGTTTGATTCTTTTTTTCGATAGACGAATAAGAAACAAGTTAACACAAGGTTGTAACAAACTTCTAGAACTAGATTAGCTCTTATGTATCAATTCTCAAGTTGAAACATAGAAAACAAAATCTGAACAACACGGCCTGCTTAACTAAACACTTTTTGAGCGAGTTTAGATGGCTAATAGGAATATCTACGATTCTCCCTTGCTGAAAACAACTTAATTGTATAAGCTGCCAGATGTGTTAGATGATAAATCATGCAAGTAACTACTTACAATTAGGTATTATTATCTCTCTTATATGCCAATTTCCCCAATTTACTTTTCGTTCTCTACACCTCAGCTTTTGTGGTATAATCATGTCACGATTTAAATTAGTTCTCATTCCAATTAGACAAACTAATCATGGATCAAAGTTCGCATTCATATTCACAATATTACATTTACAAATCAGTGCTGCATGTTTGGCATATGTACGTGGATTAAAAACTTGCTAAGTCATAAGTACAATAGCTTGAGAGTTGAAATCCTTCAAAAAAAGGTATCAATTGAATATAGAAAGCTGATGCAACGTTAAAAATATGACCTGCCATCAGAGTTTAATACAAATTAAAACTAAAATTAATGAATAAAGGGAAAAGAATGCCTGTTAAAGGCACAAAGAGAAAAAATGTGCAAATGTTTAATGACAATGGACTTGCTAGCAGTAAGTAAGATGCAAATATTTAGTTCAAATCGAAAATAAAAAAACTAACCGATTCGATCAATCGTCAACAATATATGGAAAACCTAAATTAAATGCTTAAACCGACAAAATTATGAGAAATATACCAGATCTTACTTTACCACCAGTCGAATTGATGCAGAATTTTATTTTCTGATCTGAAAGGTAGATGAGCAATGGGGATGTGCGCCATGCTCTGATCAATAGAGCCCTGGATGAATGTACATGATGTAGCGGGAGTTAAATTGATGAAAATGAGTCAAATTTAACAAGAAAACAATTATCCAGTCATGATTGTTAAGGGTTGACAATGAGAAATTCAGAGTTTTTAAATATTTGATAAATTAACTAAGAAGAAAACCGAAAATAACTAAACTTACTAGGCAAATCTTAAAAACTAATTTGGGAATTTAAAGAATTCAAAACATTGACAAATGTTTATAAATAGAATGAAAACAGACCGTTGTTTTCCTATTCAGTCATGCCTAATGTTAAGCAGCATCGATCTGTATTCATTATTTTCCATTTAAAATTTTTATGTTTGGATGAATTTTAATGGAAAAGTTGAGTTTTTAAGATCAATTTTCTATGTTCCTTCCGAACTCCACTAATTTGATGGGATAAAAAATGGAAGGTTTGAAGGGAAATGGAGTTGATTGATTTCTCCTCTATCCATTCCTTACATTAAAATCTTTTAAAACAAATATGAGACTCTATTTCCTTTCCATTACTTTCCCTTCAAAAATCTCCTCCAGAAAAAAATCTAAGAAACTCTTGTCCGGTCTTCAACTAACTCAAACTAACTTATAAGTTGATTTGATCGCTTTATAATTTTTGAGAAACACCCAAAAACCGAACAAGTTATATATGACGTGAAATGGGTTAGGTATCGATGAAAAGGAGTCAAATTCAACAAGCAAACAACAAACTAGTAATAGAGTTGACAATGAGAACTTTAATACGTTGTTAAATATTTGATATCAACTAAGCCTTTATCCTATAAAGCTCTGTTTTCATGCAAAATACAGAATTATATTATATAAAAAGCCGATGAAACAGATAAATATTTCTTATCCACCATTTTGTACATTTTGGCATACATGCATAATCACTTAATCTTTGTATATATTCATGTAAATATCCTTCATATAACCTTATTACCTAATCATGTTTATTTAGGGGCATCATATCTTATGGTAGCTCACGATGGGCCTATTTGTTTAGCGGAATACCCTATGGTAGCTCACGAAGCGCCTTTTTATTTTGTGAACTACCCTATAGTACCTCATGAAGCGCCTATTTATTTTGTGGACTACCCAATTTTAGCTCACGAAGTGCCTATTTATTTTGATGACTACCCTATGGTAGCTCACGAAGCTCCTATTTGTTATGTGGACTACCCTATGGTAGCTCACAAAGTGCCTATTTTTTTGTGGACTATCCCATGGTAGCTCACGAAGTGCCTATTTGTTTTGTGGACTACTCCATGGTAGCTTACAAAAGGCCTATTTGTTTTGTGGACTAGCCCATGATAGCTCACGAAGCGCCTATTAGTTTTGTGTACTACCCCATGGTAGCTCATGAAGCGCCTTTTTTTTGTGGACTATCCCATGATAGCTCACGAAGCGCCTATTTGTTTTGTGGACTACGTACCCTATGGTATAACTCACGAAGTGCCTATTTGTTTTGTGGACTACCCTATGGTAGCTAACAAAGCCTCAATTTCTTTTGTAAACTACCCTATGGTAGCTAACAAAGCCTCAATTTTGTGAACTACTATATGGTAGCTTATCTCACGAAAGTTCAAGTTCCTCTTGTGAACTACTTCCTGGTGACTTACATCACAAGATTCAAATCCCTTCCACTAACATCCTCACATATCCAGTTTCAGCTTCCACATGCATGTTTTATCACATAAATGATCAGGTACACCCCCATGCCATGGATGCCGAAGTTCACCACCATATGATAATTTTTTTACTGAAGGGATAAAATTTTTGTTTCCTAACAAAATCAATCAAGAAATGATCATATTCCTTCAAGCAGGCCTTCAACTCAGTTAAAGTCTCTTACTCTTGTCACGCTCTCTATTGCACAATCATAAAACACTTTTTTCTATTATGACTTGCAAGGAGAAAACTATGTGCACAGATTTTCACAATCCAGAAAGTCAATGATGAAAGATTATTGTTTTGTACTTTGTTTAGCTAAATATATTAGGTTCAAAGTAAATTGCTCAAATTTGCCTTTGAAACCTACCAAAAATCGTGCAAAAACCTTAAAACCGATCAAAATCATTAAGTTGTCAACAATTAGGGTATGCAGGCTACCTTAATCAATTGATCCCGATACTACCTTCATGATTCCGGTATTGTAAACAAAATTTCAACTATCGGAATCACTTAATTCCCCTTTAGTTTGCCAACTTAAAGTCATTTTTTCCCGTTTTAAATCACCGAAAAAGGTAGCGGGGAACACGAAATTGGTACCTTAATCAATCTAAATAAAAAAAGATTCGATTCATTTCCTTTTTCCGGGTTAATATTTTTTACCCAAAATAAAATCAATCTAAATCGGAAAAAAAGACTTGATTTGTTTCCTTTTTCCGGGTGATTGATTATATACCCAAATCTCACTCATTTCCTCTATAAATTCTACTCAAATATCTGTATTTCGGGTCAGACATTTTATTTAAAAATTTTCAAGTTCTAAAAAGAAAAAGCTAAAATCTCTTCCTGAACTTATGAGAATTTTTGAACAAACAAAGGAATCTCGATTCGTTTATTTGTTTATTATTGATTCTTATTCGGTTTCAACCCAATTCTAAACACCAACCCATTTACTTCATCAAAGGTAAATCTAACCTATTTGACATTGGATCTAACATAACGGTGGATCCTAAAAAAAAGGTACAAATCAAATATGAGTATTTCTATATTTTCTTATTTTTATCAATTCGGTAAGTTGAGGAGTAGTAACGTGTTTTTAAAGCTTAAGGGGTTGCGTGTCGCTGCTAGGTAAATTTTCCAAATTCCCAATTTATTTATATATATATGCATGCTTGAAAGTGCTTAAAAATTGATTAAACATGTAAATTTGGCTAAAAATTGGATGAACAACAACCGACAACCGAACAATTGCACCGAAAATATTCTTTGGGAGCATTTTGCCCACGAACCCGGTACACCAGGGTCAAACCTGTTAGACATGATGTATGCCCTAGAGGCAATTAGGGTGATATGTCTTAATTAGTTATAATGTATAAACGGTTTCAGATTATTACTAATAATAATTAAGGCATCTTTGTTGTTTATCAGTGTTTTCAATTTATTTATGCATCTCGCTGGTATCATATATGTATAGTATTATGTATATGCGCATTGATAAGACAAAGTCCGTGATTACTTCATAGCGTAAAAGTGCGAGGACATAGTGGGAGCTATGTGGTGTGAGAACTGCATATACGTGTTACTATGAATGATCTAAATATCCCTAGTCATAGTTTCATTGAGACTGGACATCAATGGAGCGGACAGACTAACATGTGTAGGCTTACTCCTTGGATTGGATCCAAGTAGCCGATCTCACAAGCTGAAGGTGATACCTTGAGTTAACACATGAATGTATTCGGTTAATACATTAGAGACCGCTATAATAAAGACACTCGGAAATAACTATATCCATGTGTTGGTATCATGTCTTATTGTAGTAGCAGTATAAGTATCCTCAGACCTGAGATATTGGTTACCTTATATAGGAGTTGCTATACTTTGGGTCATATTTATTCATACCCTGGAGATTAGGATGGCATGGGTGATTACGGGTTTAGTGATGATTGTATGTTGGTAAGCCGAGTAGTTAAGATGAGATCCATCTCCTGATATAGTGATATAATAGGAGATGTACCTTAGGGCTCTTTGTTGAAGTGACACTCATAAACCTCTGATAAGAGTATAAGATTAATAGAATGAGTTTCTAGTCAATCTTGATACATAATGGTTGAGTGGTGTTCTTCGTGAAAAAGTCTAATTCTAGGATAGCTAAGGCTATTACATGAGCTAACACTTAATCCGAGTTCAATAAACTGGATGGTACTTAACCTGATGGAAGAAGTGTATTGTATTGGTTACTACTGTAGAATCGGATCAAGTCACAAGCACGTGACGTTCTAAGTATCGAGGGATCATAAGCCTTTGCAAAAAAGCCCATTTGATCATTTAGAACTATCGAGTTCCATATTGGTCTGGAACACTGAGCCTAAAGGTTCCTTGATGGGAAGCCAAGTTTAGGATAACCTCTAGTGGTTTAATACTTTGGGATCCTATGAGATCACACACTTTGAGTCTTTATCGGACTAAGTAAGGAACCTATAGATTGGGTCTATGCCGAGAATATCTGTTTATCGAATTCGTTAGAAGAATTATTAATTTGTTAGACCGAATTAATAATTAAAGAGAATAAATAGAAAATAGGAAAAACTTGCATGAAGCGGAGCAAGGGAATTTAACCCGTTTCGAGTGGGCCCCAAATGAACACGGGATGTTCGAAGTGGGGCTTGTGCGGCTGCCCCATGAGTTGAAAAGCTTGCGGGTCGCTAGCATACGGGGTAAGCCCGCTGCGTTAGCGGGCTGCAAGCTTGGTGCGCGGGCAGGCCACAAGCACGGGCTTGCGGTAGGATCGCAGGCTCATGCTTGCGGGATAAGGCAAGTTCGTTAGTGCTTGCCTTGTGTGAGGATCTGCGGGTTAGCCCGCGGGTCCAAGTGACCTGCACGGCTAACCTGCTAAGTGGGATGGGAATATTCCCATCCCACTTAATGTTTGAGGGGGAGTCAAACACTCCCCCTTTTCCCTATATATAGGCCTCCAGCTCTCATTATTCCACACTTCAACTCAGCCTTTCTCTCTGAGTTCAACATCTCTTTCTTCGTTCGTTGTGCGAAATCCTTCACGAGTTTCTCCAAACAACAAAAAATTCTTTTTAAGGCTCTTTCTAAAGTGAACCTTCTCAATTTATATTTTCAAGTTGGTCTTCGAGCAGTCTAGCAACTGCTGTTTGCTAACGGGTTCTTCCTCACGAGGTTTTGGTCTGTGAAAATCCATGTGGATCAATCATAGAGCCTATCCTAGTTTTAAGGCTCGTGCTAACGAAGTTCTGTTGAATTTCTCTAAGGGAACGCCGCAACTAAAAGAGGAAAAGAAGCACGCATCAACTGGTAACGTTCTAAACTTAGATGCTAGGTTTCTTTTATAAGTTTTATGAACTAATTAGCATCTATGAAATGTTTTAACTTAAACTATATCAATCACGGCATGCTTAGGAGATCCTTTAGGTATATTTTAAGTTCTGAAATTCTGCCTTGCCATGTTGCATGTTCAATAACTGTCTTGATTAACCAACAAGTTGTATTAGAGCTTGCCTTATGATATACATGATTGATTATAATATATTAAAATGATATTTTCTATGAATTAATTAAAGTATGTTATGCATGATTTAGGTTTCAATTCTTGTTATAGAAAATGATGTGATAACTAGAGTAAGGTTTTGCTCAAACTTAGTTTAAGTGATTATCATATAAATTAGCAATGTTTTATCACATGTTTAAATTCCTTAATCGAGGGTCATCCCGTACCTCACTCAATTAAAGAACGAAATCTTTAAATCATAGTTCTCCGTAGTACAACGAATCAAAGTACCCGTGATTATTTTGGCAAGGATTGGACTTGACTTCTTATTCACTTTAAGAGGCCTCTCCTACATGGAAATCTCCATCGGTATTAGATTTAAAAGTACTTAAAGGACTTTTATGACTTAGTCGATTTCTAATATGAGACTTAGATTCCGGATATGGTTTTAAAAATATGGTTTAAGTTGTTAAATTAAAACTTGTAGACATAGGTGCAATGACTTGAACATGGATCTTATTTGTTTTGCATGCTATGTGGAGTCTTGGCATAATCGAATGATTATGATATACCACTCCCGAGCATGTTCCCTTAGAGTTAATAATTCCAAATAGCCCGAAATTATTATTTTCATAATCATAAAACCTAAACTAGGACGAGACTAGTAGCACCAATAAAATCCACACAACAATATTAAGGCAGTATATAGTCTTGCCGTCATAAATCGTGATACGAACCTTATGTAAGCACATGTACAACATGCCTTCCCTTAACATGTGTTTGGTCATGAGACTAGATGGGGTTAATGCCTTAACCAAAATGGTTTAGTTGTCCATATTATTGGAGTTAATGCCATGTTGGAGACATATTTGAGGAGTCGTACAATTGGGTTCGCACGTCTCGAGAAAGAAAACTCAAATGGATTAGCAATCGGAAGAGTGCAAATGGACGGGTTCTAACCATGGTTATCTTGTTATGTCTTGACCTGCTATAGCGGGGGTCATGATGAGTGGCTATGGATGCTACCTACTAAGGAAAATTGGTTCGACCAAATTTCCCGAATTTAAATAGAAAGGGCTATAATAGTAGGAATTATGTGTTTAATTAAAGACCTTAAATTAAATGCATGTACATATACTAATGTCTAAGCAAATTCTATCTTATATCTAGGTTGAACAATGAAGTTGAACATAAACCTTCGCTCAATTCTTGACAACCTATAATACACGAACACCTAAATTAGGAGTGTCCGTGAGTCGGACACGTGTCCGACACGGACACGCTCCGGACATGGCTCGGACACGTGTCCGACACTCCAACTTTTCAAGGGACAAGCCACGTCAGTTTGTCAATCCCGAATACGGCTTGGACACAGCGAGGACACACACAGGACACGTTTGAGTTATTTCTCTTGTTTTAAATTAGGTTAAAAACGTTAAACAGAACATTCACAAAAACCATTCATGCCACTTCTGTTTTTCTACAACACTCATTCAAACACTTGCTTATACTCCGACGAATCCTCCTCCGACCACCTCGCCGCCATCAATTCAACCTCCGGCAATCTATTGTCTCCGGCAGCTTGGATTTTAACTTCTTTCTCTGCAGTTCTGCTGCTATCTTTGTTGAAATTGGCAAAAATTTGTTCCTCTTCTTTTCTTTCTAATTTCAAACAAATTTTGCTCACAAAATTACTTGAATAGTTGGATTTATTTCCTCCTTGTTTTGTTGTTGTGTGCTTTTGAGCTTTTATTCCTTCTTTTTCCTGGGGTACAGTCAGTTTCATTATTCTATTTGGGGTTTTTTGAGATTGAGAATTTTGAAATTATGGCTCAATGAAATTGGGAATGTAATTATTTTATTAGGGGTGTAGAAATTAAGGGTGTGGAATGTAAGTGTTGATAGGAATTTCTTTTTGCATACTCTGCAACTATTTCTTCTTGACATGATTAAATTAGATAATAATTAAAAAATTCCTATGAATGTTTCTCTTCTTTCTCTTCATGAGCAGAGAAAATTACATTTTTGAATGAAGATGTGGAGAATGCAAGCTAGTTTCATTAGTTATTTACTTATTTTGGATAGGTATTTTGTTGTTTTGTAAGACTAAATGATTGTGGATCATATGAATGTTTGAATATTTATATAATTGTAGACTACTTTACATTTTTACGATTTTTTGTAGTCGCCGTGTCCCGGCCGTGTCCAAATGCATATTTTTTGGAAATTTGCGTGTCCGCGTGTCCGTCTCCGTGTCACTTCGGACACTCGAGGTGTGTCCGTGCAACCTAGATGGTTCAAACTTTACTGATTGGTTTGGGGCGATGATGATAATCCTCAAATCCAGAACGATAGCTTATGTTCTAGATTAGCCCCTCCCTTATGAGCATGATGCTGAAACCGATGCTAATGAACATGAGACATGGGAGAAGCACAGAAAAAATCGTGAAATAACGGCATGTATATTGCTGGCAACCATGAATTCCAAGCTTCAGAAACATGAGAGCATGAATTTCGATACCATAATTCTCCATCTTCGTGAGCTCTTTTCAAAGCAGTTCAGGTCCGAGTGATTTTATACATCAAAACTCTTATTCGGAACGAAGAGGCATGCTAACACTTCAGCACCACATGCTATTAAACTATTGGGTTATATAGAGAAGCTGGCTCGACTGGGTTTTGTGATGGATCACGAATTATGTGGATCTGATTCTTCCCTCATTAACTAATATTTATTCCCTCATTAACTGATATTTATTCATAATTTTTGACTAATTATTATATGAACAAGATCGACGACACACTGCCCGAGTTGTTTAACATGCTGAAAACGGTAGAGCCTATAATTCGAAAGGATCCAAAGGCTTTACTTTTGATTGAGAAAACCAAATCTTCCAAGGGTGGGTCCCATTTTGGAAAGGGTCCAAGTGCCAAGAAGAAAATCAGTAAGAAGAAGAAAAGTAAGAAAGGAACTGCAAATGTCTGCTTCCGATGTGGCAAGGCCGACTACTAGAAGAAGGATTACACGGTTCAGATTTTTGAACAAGTGAAGGAGAAGCCAAGTGAGGCATCTACTTCAGGTATGTTTATGACAGAGAGTTTCTCTACAGTTCCCTATGAGTCTACTTGGTTATTAGATACTAGTTATGGTATTCATATCTGTACTTCTATGCAGGGATTGCAGAACAGTAGGAGACTGCAAAGAGGGAAATGGAACTAAGAGTTGGAAATGGAGCACTGGTTGCTGGAATAGCTGTAGGGACATATAGCATTCGTTTTCCCAGTGGCTTAGTTTTAGTTTTGAACAATTGCTATTATATTCCTACTATCACTAAGAATATTATTTCTGTTGCACTTTTAGCAATAGAGGAATTTGAAATTTTATTTTCTAATAATAAATGTCAAATTCAACGTAATAATGTTCTTTATGCATGTGGAATATCTGTGGATGGCATTTAGGTTCTAGATACTAAAATTGGAATTCTAAATATGAATATTGTTAAGAAATCGAGATTACATAATGAGAAATCCTCATACTTATGGCATTGTTGTTTAGACTACATAAACGAAACTCGCTTAACCAAGTTACACAAATGTGGAGACATGGGCCCAATGGAACGAGAATCTTATGGTGCGCGCGAACCTTATTTAAAAGGGAAGATGATTAAGAAACCTTTCATAGAAAGGGTTAGCGTGCTACTAGTACTTTGGAAATAATACATTCCGATGTATGTGTTCCAATGAGTGTTAAAACATATGAGAGTTTCGTCTACTTCATAACCTTTATCGATGATTACTCGTGATATGGTTATTTGTACCTTATGAGTCACTAGTCTGAGAGTTTTAATAAATTTAAAGAGTTCAAAACCAAAATAAAGTATCAAGACCCTTCGATCTGATCGAGGTGGTGAATAGTTAAAGGTATTTCATAACTAATTGATAGATCAGCAACTCTAGACTTAAGCCAAAAGTTTCAGGATTATGTAAGGGATAATGGAATATTATTCCAGTGGACACCTCCTTATACACCCCAATACAATGGAGTGTCAGAAAGGAGGAATCGAACTCTACTAGATATGGTTCGGTCCATAATGAGCCAAGTAGAAATCAGTAGATCCTTTTGGGGTTATGCACTTGAGAGCGCAGTTAATAGAGTGCCCTCTAAATCAATTGATCAAACTCCATACGAATTATGGTATGGTAAGAAACCCGCTCTTTCTTAATTGAGAGTTTGGGGATGTCCTACTTACTTTAAAAGGACGAGTTCAGATAAGATGGATGCTAAGTCTGACAGGTGTCTGTTTGTAGGTTATCCTAAGGAGACTATAGGGTATACATTCTTTGATCCCAAGGAACAAAAAGTCCTTATTTCCATAAATGCTCAGTCCTCGAGAAGGAGCATATACTTGCGAAAGCTATTAAGAGCAATCTTGAGTTAGGTACTCAAGAAGATCAAACAGACAATCAACTGATTATACCCACACCTGTTACACAAGATAGTGTAAGCATGGAACAACCTATTATAACACCGACATTGCGTAGGTCAGGTCGGGCTCCAATCGCTCCCAAGCAATACGGGCTTCTCATTATTGATGATTAACATCTCTTTTTTATGGACTTAAGCAAGTACGAGGAGTTGGAATATTAGGTTTGATGAGATAATCCGAGAAATTGGTTGTGTCAAACACTAATGAGCCCTATGTATATAAGAAGGCTAGTGGGAGTGCGGTCGCTTTCCTTGTATTATATGTCGACGACATATTACCGATAGGGAATGATATTCCCTATGTAGCACGGAAATGGAAAAGAAAACCGACATGGAAACAGAAACGGAAACGGGGAAACGCCCTTTCTAAAAAACATAGTTTCGAAAACTGTGGGGAAACGCGTAAATAATAAAAATTTCGGGGTATATTCATACATATGAAAAATATAAAATTTCGTACATATTATTTCATTCTTATAAAAAATACTAAAAAAACACGATTTTTAAAATAAATTTATTAATTATAAAGCAAATCTACATGAGTAATGGCTATTTCAAAAGATTAAACAATAGTAAATATGGCTATCGAAGACAATAAAATTTCATGAAGTCTGAAAGTTGTATTATATTTACTAAATCGTAATAATGTAAGTATATAAAATGGAATAAAACAAGTTTTTATAATATAATAATATTATTAATAATATAAATTATGAATTGAGGTTTTAAAATCTTAGTAGTTTGAATATATTAGAAAGTTTAGTTTTGTGAATGAATTAAAATTGGGTCTTTTGATATGAGGAATTGCTAGGAAACGGTTTCTGGAATTTACGGAAACGAGTTTTCAACTTTCATTAATTGCAGAAACGGCCCGGAAACGTTTCGTAGGGGTTTCCTAGGGTTTCCGTTCCTGAAACGGATGGGAAACGCGAAAACGGCATGTCACAGGAGTTTCCGTGCTTCCTAGGATATTCCTTTTTCTTCAAATAGTTAAATCATGGTTGTCAAAGAATTTCTCCATGAAAGACCTTAGAGAAGCAACTTTTATACTTGGTATAAAAATCTACCCATATAGATCTAGAAGGCAGCTAGGTCTTTCACAAAGTACATACATAGACAAGGTTTTGGCTGGATTTAACCTTGAGCAGTCAAGAAAGGGTTATCTCCCAATGTTTCACGGGATTAACCTTTTTAAATTTGAGTGTATGAGAGCACAAGAGGAGAGACTACATATGAATGGAATACCCTATGCCTCAGCGATAGAATCCATCATGTATGTTATGGTATACACTAGGCTTAACGTCTCACATGCGTTGATCGTAACGAGCAGATTTCAATCTGATCCAGGTGAGAAGCATTGGATGGACGTTAAAACTATCCTTAAGTACTTATGTAGGACTAAGGATATGTTTTTAGTATACGGAGAAGGTGATCTCTCTTTTGAAGGATACAACGACACGAGCTTTCAGTCTGACAAGGACGATCATAAGTCCCAGTTAGGGTATGTGTTTATGTTAAACGGAGGGGCAGTTGTTTGGAAAAGTTTCAAACAGAATACGACTGCCGATTCAACCACAGAATATGAGTATATAGCTTTTTCAGAAGCGACTAAGCAAGTTATCTAGCTTAAGAGATTTATTGGTGATCTCGGTGTGGTGTCCAATATTGTAAATCTGATAGTGGTCTATTGCGATAATAATGGGGCTATTGCTCAGGCAAAGGAACCATGGTTATGACAGAGAAACGGGCATGTACTTAGAAAATAGCATCTCATTCAAGAGATAGTAGCTAGGAAAGATATAAGCTTAGAATATATCCTAACGGATCAGAAACTAGCAGATGGGCTAATTAAGCAATTGACTCAAGTTAAACATGACCAACATCTTAACGAATGCGGCATGAAGCACATGTGTAATTGGCTCTAGTGCAAGTGGGAGATTGTTAGACATGAAGTATGCCATAGAGGCAATTATGGTGATATGTCATAATTAGTTATAATGTACAAACGGTTCAAATTATTTATTAATAATAATTGAAGCATCTTTGTTGCTTATCAATGTTTTCAATTTATTTATGCATTACTGTTATGTATATGCGCATTGATAAGACAAAGTCCGTGACTGCTTCATAGGGTAAAGACTACTTCATAGCATAAAAGTGCAAGGATATAGTGAGAGCTATGTCATGTGAGAACTACACATACATGTTACTATGAATAGTCTAAATATCCCTAGTCATAGTTTCATTGATACTGGACATCAATGGAGCGGGCAGACTAGCATGTGTAGGCTTACTCCTTGGATTAGATCCAAGCAGCTGATCTCATGAGCTGAAGGTGGTACCTTGAGTTAACAAATGAATGTATTCGGGTAATACATTGAAGACCGCTATAAGACAGACACTCGGAAATAACTATATCCATGTGTTGGTGTCATGGATTATTGCAGTAGTAGTACAAGTATCCTCAGACTTGCGATACTGGTTATATTATATAGGAGTTACTATACTTTGGGTTATACTTATTCATAACCTGGCGATCAGGATGATACGGGTGATTACGGGTATAGTGATGATCATATGTTGGTAAGCTGAGTACTCAAGATGAGATCCATCACTTCTGATATAGTGATATAAAGAAATGTACCTTAGGGCTCTTTGTTGAAGTGATACACTCATAAACCTCTAATCAGAGTATAAGATTGATAGAACAGGTTTCTAGTCAATCTTGATACAAAATGGCTGAGTGGTGTTCTTCGTGAACAAGTGTAATTCCAGGATAGCTATGGTTATTACATGAGCTAACACTTAATCTGAGCTCAATAAATTAGATGGTACTTAACTTGATGGAAGGAGTGTATTGTATTGGTTACTACTCTAGAATCGGATCAAGTCATATATGCACATGATGTTACAAGTATCAGGGGATCATACGCATTTGCTAGAAAACCCATTTGATTGTCTAGAGATATCGAGTTTCATATCGGTCTCATTGAGCCTAAAGGTTCCTGGATGGGAAGCCAAGTTTAGGTTAACCTCTAGCGACTCAATACTTTAGAATCGTATGAGGTCACACACTTTGGGTCTTTATCGGACTAAGTAAAGAACCTATAGACTGAGTCTATGCCGAGAATATCTGTTTATCGAATTCCTTAGAAGAATTAATAATTGGTTAAACCGAATTAATAATTGAAAAGAATAAAGAGAATAGGAAAAAATTGCACGGAGCGGAGCAAGGCAATTTTTCCCCATGCGAGTGGACCCTAAACGAACACGGGATGTTCAAAGTGGGGCCTGCGCGGCCCCCCCACAAGCTGAAAAGCTCGCGGGCCACTAGCGCATAGGGTAAGCTCACTAGCGCGATGTGCGGGCAGCCCGCGAGCATGGGCTTGAGGCAGGCCCGCAAGCTCATGCTTGCGGGATAAGGGAAGCCCGTTTGGGCTTGCCTTGTGTGAGGATTCACGGGTTAGCCCGCGGGTCAGCTAACCCGCTAAGTGGAATGGGAATATTCCCATCCCACTTTTTGTTTGAGGCGGAGTCAAACACTCCCCCTTTTCCCTATATATATAAGCCTCAAGTTCTCATTATTCCACACTTCAGCTCAGCCTTGCGCCTAGCGCCTCACATACAAAGGCGCACGCCTTTGTCATATGCACCGCCTAAAGGGTTAGGAGGCGCCAACCTCCTCGCCCAGTGCGCCTAGCGCCTAAGGCGCGCCATTGACTACACTGGTGGAAAGAAAATAAGAAAAGATCAAGCTCAATCAATACTTGCAGTTAATGGAATACAATGAGTTGAAATCAATACTGACCATTTGAAGCAGTTGGAGGAGTCAAAGGAGGAGGTGGAGAAGGCGGTAGGGGGTTTAGTTTATTATTTTGAAAACTGAAAAGAAACTACGAGATTAATAAATAATTTATTTGGTAACATTCACTTACTAAATTGATATAATCAACCAGGAGAACTTGAAATGAACCTTATGGGAGTAAATAATGAAAAGGATCCATTGGTTGGAACATCTCCTGTTAAATTGTTATTTGAAAGATCTCTGCAGTTTACATAGCAATATCAGTACAAAACAGAGCACTAATGCATGCTTCATAATCA
>CATIWQ010003724.1:0-13588 GCA_949673415.1 Euphorbia schlechtendalii
TTTTCATTATAACAGATTTCTTTATACCTGATTTTTTCCAAGTGATATAATGCGTATTATATGAGTTTACGATTTAGTATGATGTTCATTATAACAGATTTTCGGTATAAAGAAATATGGTATAATGAACATTATACCAAAATGCAAACTGGTATAATATAAATTATAGCAATTTTTGTCAAAAGTATATGAAGTTAGATCTTATTTTAAAGATAAAAATGACACGAACAAAAAGTTCTGAAGAATCGTTTTGAAAAAATTAACGGTTTGAGAGATATGGTCTTTTTAAGTTAAGAAATTCAACTTGATTAAGAGAGAGAATGTTGTTATTTGTAGAATTTTGGAGAAAAAATCTTCTGTCCCCTATTCAAAAATTGCCATGGTCAATTTTTATGGGATAAAAAATAAAAAAGAATAGGAGAGAGAAATTAATATCTATTAAAATATAAAAAAAATTGACACTTGACAATTTTTGAATGGGGTACAGGGATGGGGATAGGTAGGGATGGCAATGGGCCGGATATGGATCTGATCTGGACCCATATTTCCATCATTTTAAGGCTGGTACAAGATAGATGGTACTTGTATTAGCCTTGAAATGATGAAAATATGAGTTCAAATCAGATCCAGATCTGGTCCATTACTCCTAGGATAGGTAATTGGGGAGAGAGGATTTTTTTTTCAATAATGTCCTTCAAGTTTCTAATCATGGTCCCGCTTAATTATTATGTAGCTTAGCTTACTTTAATCATTTGCTTAATCGTCACCAAAATTTCAAAGTTATTAAATTTGATAGATGATTAATCGTTTTTCCTAATTGAAAATGAATATTCCAAAGTTGGAAGGTTAATTAAAATGGTACCAATCTTTTTTTTACCATTCCTCCGCACATATCTTTTGGATTTGACTAATTGTTGAATAAGAAAATTAAGACAATTATTAGAGTTCAGATTTGCAAGCTGTTAAAGCATATGATAGAAGAAGAGACAAAAGCAAGAAACCAAGTTTAAAGAATCTTATAATAGTATTAGGTACTATAAAATTTAAAATTATTAATTATATAGTTAACCAGGGAAGATAGAAACAAAGAATGTTGTATATGTTACAAAACCAACGGAGGAAGTTATAGGAGAGAAAAAAAATACTACTTATAACTAATATATTTGAAAGAATAATTCATTTAAGTTACAGAGTTTGCAATTTCTAAATTAATGTAAAATATAATAATTTTTAGATTTTTAATTTTCAGTAGGATAGCAAATATTTGTTTTAACAAGGTATTCGGTGGATAGGCTATTAAGCATGTGGAATTAAGGTTCGATGGATCATCATCCTTCTAAGTTTGGTTTTAAAAAATCGGATGATACTCTGAAGTTACAATAATCCAGATACTCCCCTTAAGTTTGTTATTTCGAACTAGGTAACCCCCTCAACGTCACGTAGCAGAATATGGTTGGTTTAACTTTTTAAAGATGTCATTTTTTAATTTTTAGTCTTTCCAACCAGAAGTTGACATGTGACATCGAGGGGGCAAACTGGTACATTTTTACCAAGTTAAGGAGGGTAACTGATCCTTTTGAAAGTAAAGGGTGACATCCGATTTTCTAAACCAAATTTATGGAGATGTTGGTGCATTTGACCATGGAATTAACTATATGCTTTGCTTGTCGCCTAGTTCTCGGACAAGTTTTACTTAACTCAACGTGTGTTTTTTTTTTTGTGCTATAACTGTTATTTTAATAAGAGAAAAAACTATTTTTGAAGAAATAACTATTAGTAATTGAAGGGAGCTAAAAATTTTAATTAAGAGCTTCATTAAACATATCAGTAGAAAATATTAAAAAGGTTTGATTATCACTAAATTCTGAAAATACTTGTAGCATAGAGCCAGTTTGTTCGACGAAGGAGAAAGACTCGGTCATGGTTGTGTGCTTCGGAACGATCAATTAATAAATTATTGATTTACAGAAGTACTTTGCAAATTGGTGGATACAATTCAGAGCTAGTCGATACGATATGAGCTGTAGAGAAGCATTAAGTCGGTTGGAGAATAAAAGTTACAAAAAGGTTCTCATTGAAATGTATTCACTTTACATTGTTAATTCTTTTAATTATAAGCTGGTGTTCCCTTATCCTGCGGGAATGGTTATAAACTATTGTCTTTCAGTTGCTCATAATTATGACGTTGTTAGTTTCAAGTATATTAGAAGATTTGAGAATCGGTAGACTCATGGATTAGCAAGAGTAGTTGATTTTTCGATATTTTGAAACGAACGGAATAATCTTCCCTCTTTCATTTGATTTATTTCATTTTTTATTCCATGGAAAGAATAAATATAAACATTACCTCATACACACCATCCACATCATACATTGACTCATCATCCGTGTAGTTAATTATAAACATTGAAAGTAAAAAAATAGAATAAATATAACCATTACCTTGTACACATCATCCATATAGTTAATTATATTTAGTTATTTTCTTAAAGAAGAGATTCCGAAACTATACAGTGATGTAAATAGCTACACTAATGTGCATAGAATTACCGTAGATATTTAGTTAGACTGCTTTAAGATAACACAAAATTTTGTATAAAACGAGTAGTGTTATAGTGCTATTAATAAGCACAATTTTAAAATTTGGAAATCAAATGGAAAAAGCCTTTTTCTTTTTCTTTGTGGATTTGAAAATCTTTTTATTTAATAAAGTGCACGTGATTCTAGTCGAACGAGTTAAATCAAAGAATAATGGATAATCTGAATTTTAATTGATGACGTCTTTTGACACTAACCATGCTTTTCTCAATTAAATAATACCATTAAATTATATATTTATAAAAAATTTAAAACTAATGCAAACAAGATTTTTCTGTCTGTACATGACTTTGTTTAAATATGGTCTAAATTCTCACTGAAAACATTTGGAAGAAGTAGCGATGAATCTCGATCATAATTAATTTTTGAATAAAATATTTTAATGAAAATACTAGTGGTATATGCCAAAAAAAAATATCATCTAACTGCTTCTACATACTCTATCAAGAAATATAATATAGAATTCACTTCAAAAAAAGAAATATAATATAGAAATCAATTATTTAGTTTTTTTGTCAACTAAAAAGTGTAATTGTTATTTTTATTAGTATTTTGGAAGAGATTAAAGTTGAACTTTAATTGATCTCCACCAGGTGTCCAAATTACTATATAAAATTCTAATTATCATTTGTCACATCAAACGAAAAATAATAAAAAAAAACGTTAATTTGTGTATTGATTTTTCTGTATCAAGATCCAAGAATATAATGTTAAATGATTTTCTTAAAAGGAATAAAATCTTAATGCAACATTTTATAAAATGACCGTCTAAATAAGGAAGGGATATTTAACATGAGGCTCATGATCTTTCAAAAATCTTAATTAGCTGATCAAAAGATTAAACAAGAGAAGGGTAAACTTAAAAAAAATTTATCATGTGATCTCACTCATTTGTAGATTAAGGTTTGAGAAAAAATTTTTGTAAAAGGGATCTGATTTCAAAAGTTTGTAAAAAAGGATTTTTGATTTCAAAATAGTGATTTTACATTAAATATGTCAAACAATTAAACATTCTTATAATTTTAGCTTATCATTTAAAAATTACATGTAATGATTTGAGTAAATTTCGAATTTTTTTTATTATTTTATTATTTTTTAAAGTTTATTATCATAATTTAATTAAAAAATATTTGCACTTTTAAAAAATTACTAAATTTATCATTATCGGGTATTGTATTTTTATTAACCTTCCCCCAAATCAGATAAAAATGAACAAGATTACACATTTTTGAAACATAATTTAAATATTGAGAATGCTCAATTTGCAAAATTTTTGAAACCGCAAACCTTTTTTTACAAAAAAAATTTCTCAAACCCTGTTTAGCAAATGAGTGAGAAATCACATGATACTTTTTTGAGGTTTACTCCTAACACAATGAAGTGTTGTTTCAAATCTTTTCTATTTCTTGGCAAATAAAAGCTTACAGAATGATGAGTTTTAATTGTTGGATTCAGCCCGTTATTTCAAAGGCTTAGCATCCCATAAATTCATATAAGGGCCCCAAATTATTTACCTACATAAATATACCATAGTAAGAAATACTAATTAATTAGATTTAATTGTAATTTTATTCTAAATAGAATATATTAATAATTTTGTCTTATTATATTTCTTATTTTGAAGTTATACGTGAATTAAAAGGAAAATAATCCTCTATCCCCAATTACCTGTTCCCTATTAAAAAACTGCCAAGTATCAATTTTTATGGGATAAAATATAAAAAAACATGAGAGAGATGTAAATATCTATTAAAATATAATAAAAATTGACACTTGACGATCTTTGAATGGGGAATAGGGATGGAGACATGTAATTGGGGACAGAGGATTTTTTTCCGACATTATTATATATTTTGTCTTTTCCAAAATTCGTTGCCATTAATAGCAAGAAACGTGTGTATGTATAAAGACTAAAGACTGAACTTAACTATATTAATCAAGTTTATATAAATTAATTATTCATAAAATATACCTACTAATTGTAGTTGAATCCAAACTCCACCTACAATAATCTATTAATCACACCAATATTAGTTTGCTAATTCTGGATGGAGTCTAGTTAATTCTCATCTCCTTTCTCTGAATATGATTCATTCAGGGTACTATTAGTTTATGTGTTTTAATCCTTTTTAGTTTATACTAATTTGAATTTTCGTGATAAATTTCAAGCTTGATATTTTGTTGAACTTCATTACGTGATTGTTTTCTTACCGCGTTTGGAAATTTATGTATCATAAAATTAATTACAAAATAAATAGCTATTTATATTATGAATTAAGAAATGAACTTTTTTTTCCTAGCTAGATATATAGAGAATCCCCATGAATTTGTTCATAAGCGCTATTTCTCTCCTAAATTTGCAAAAGTTTCAAATAAATTGATGAACTAGTAAAAGTATATTCATTTAATCCCCTTAATAGCACATATCACAGTTTGATTGGAAAAATAAAAATCAGGAAAATGACACTTATGAAAAATCAAATCAACAAAAATCAGACACATGCTCAAACTAATAGATTTTTTACAAGTTAAACAATTTTTTAAAAATCTTTGGAAAGTTAGATTCAGGAAAATGTGAAACATGCACTTGGTTCGTATTCAACAATGAATGATTAAACTAGGTGAGAAAATGCATGAGACAAGTTGTTAAAAATACATATCGGAACTAATAACATGGAAATGCTAATGGAGAGAAAAGTCAATTGTCACTAACAACCATATTCATACTTATCATATAGTGGAATATATAAACAAGCTAGTCTAATGGAAAATAGGGCCCTTTGCTTTTCCAAGTCTTAGACCCTTTAGATAAAGAAAGGTCCATTGAACAAACCTTTTTATTATAAATAATTAATCAATTTAATTTACTTTATTTTAGAAAAAATATAACAACTAAATTGTCACCATATTTGAGCTCCTATAAATATATGTCCACATATGTTGGGCATCTTCACTAGTTTTTTTCTTCTTAATAATCAATATAAAGAAATTAATAAAAAAAAGTGATGCTGGCAAATATATTCCTTCCATCAAGACCTTTTCTTTCTGTATATAATAAAATCATTAAATTTACCTTCTTTTTACCTTTATATTTTTATCATATATTTGTATTAAAAAGGGAAAAACAAACAAATAAAAAAAAGCTTCTAAACAATATATATAATTATTGGCATATGATGGAATTCAGCTACCTTTGAACTTTTTTATATACCCAAAAATTAACAACAGAGTATTGCTCACTACATAGTCCATAGTAACTTAACGAGGTGGTTACGTAATTTCCAAAAAAAGATGGGTTACATTAAAGTCAATACTATAATAAAGTTTTTTTTTTTTTGCCATATGAAATCTAAATTAGTATTTATTAGGAAAATAAAAATACATGTATGTGTATATATGCAAGAATGTTTTTCCAATAAGAAAAACAAGTCAACTATGGAGCAAAACCCAAGAGTAAGCCCTCCAAGCCCAACTAAAAATCATTGAGCTAATAGAATGAACATTAAAATATATAATAAAAATAATTTTGTATATAAAAGTGCATTGTAAAATTAAAGATTTTTCTCGTATTCATGTTTAGGTATACGCTATGATGCATTTAGTATTTGAAAGTAAAATTTATCTTGTCATTCAATATCTTTGATTAATGATGTAAAATTCAAATATTATTAGTGACAAAGTAATCATAGAAAATCTTCACATTACAGTGTGTAGTGTGAGAAGAAGTAAAATTCTGTTTTCTTTATTTCATATCATATTGTGTAGTGTGAGAAGAATTGTAGGGTGGGTTGGTTTGGAAAAAAAATCTAATATTATTGGTGCCCTCTTTGATGTCTATCATTCAAAGTTTAACATGTGTTCAAGAAAAAGGAAAGAGAAAATTAAAATGAATGAAAAAATTTCAAAAATTTTAACATGGAAATTTTTGAATGGGATACATCAAAGGGAACACAGAATTTGAGACAATATATCTTTTCGGATTTTTTAACAGTAAAATTTAAATAACAAATTAGTGTCCTTGACAGTGGGGTTTGTGTTTGTAATTGTATCAGTATTATTTCTATTTGAATTTCATTCACTGAGTGAATTTGAGATATTAAAGTTAATAAAATCTTGAAAGTTATTTACGTGGTACAAAACAAGTACATTAACAGTCTAATTATAATCCCATATAAATGGCTCTTCCAGCCGGAAGCCAGCGGAATCCGCCGCACAGAGCTGCCACGGAGGAGAATAGTGAATCAATCCATCGCCAGGATTAAAGGCGCCGTCAATGAACAACAGATCCGGCAAATCAAACAATGTATCATCAGAAAGAGTAGTACTGCAATTAGGAGAGGTAGAGCTACTAATTGGATCATCAGCTCGGCTAATGATAATCTGGGCGTCAGTCACAAAGGAGGAGGAAGCGGCCTTGGCGGCGGCGGCCTGAATGTCCTTAGGAGAAGTGGTGGGCGGACGGGGAAGATGAGGAGCTAAATGAGGGAAATTGAGGTAAGCAGAGTCACCTTTAATGGCCAAAGCAGCAACATCATGAGCGCGAGCCGCCATTTCAGGTGTAGAATAAGTTCCGAGCCATATTCGAGACTTCTTTTTGGGCTCTCTGATTTCGGAGACCCATTTCCCCCAACTTCTCTTTCTCACACCTCTGTACATTGGATGTTCGTCTTCTTCACTTGCTCTCTTTCGCCTTTTCTTCTCGTTGCATGAATTTGGCGCTGCTTTACACAGGGACAGTGCGGAAGCCTCAGTTTCGAGGTTGATATGTTTAGCCATCACAGCGGAAGCAAGCTAAAGAAAAATGGCGACCTCTGCATAAAATAGGGGAGCACAGCTCTCTTCCTTTTTTTTTTTTTTTGAGGAAAAAGGGAATATGAGGGTCCATTTTATTTAAAACAAAAGTATACAGTTCAGCTAAATATAAAATTACTTACCTATATTATATCAGCTATATTTGTTTTTATTTGTATGAGCTTTAAATCAAATGGTTGCTGATAATTGAAATTATATGATATGGGTTTAAGATTTTAGTTTGCATAATTTCTTTGGCACTGTATTTTAGTATGTATATAACGGGGAATATTACTGGAGCACTATAGCAAATACACTAAAATCATTTTTCAAACTTTAATTATTTTTAGCAACTTTTGGCATAATGTTGTTTCCCTTTCTTCACGTCAGAAATGGTAGGCCTTAGAAATAGCCATGCATTAATTCTTAGCTACGTATTTCTAAAACTTTTTCCATGTACATGTATTTCGGCTTTTATTTTTATCACTTTTTTTATCAGTTTATTTTTATTACTTGTGTTAGGTAAAAAAAACATCGTTGACATTCTTATTACATTTTAATTAATTCAATCAAAAAGTCTAATCAACTGAACCCTGAAAAGCATATTCTATACAAACCCTCCAGTGCACATATTCTTTTGGGAATTTCATTTAATGTAATTATAAATTTTTCTATAAATATACAAGTATTATTCTTTAGTGTAGAAAGTGTACTCAACAATTCTTCTCATTGAAAAGAAATGTTGGCCATTTTGTTTTTGGACACAACAAAGTATAACTAATCATCCGTATATATTTCTCAATATACAAAATATTTGTAGGCTTATTTTGTTGATATGTCTTCTTCAACTTGACACTAACGTCTCAAATTACATTACTGAATTCCATTTCTATGTATTTTATTTCTTCATTGTTATATCACATTTATAGGTGTGTATATATGCAACTCGACAAATTATGAAACTGAATACTTTGATATCTATGTAAAATATTAAGGTCTTTTATACCGAGTTGTTATTAGATTTAATCATCGTGATATTATTTAACTCAAAAGTTAGTTAAATTAAATTGCAAAGTGTAATAACAATTTTTTTTTATTATTTCTCTTACATACTTGACGGAAATCATAAAGAAATAGATTCGAATCGTGCTTAAGAATGAAGAACATCGCGATGAATGTCAAGTCATGATTGAATCACGGTTTGACTGATTACAATCGATTTGCATGACTTTTCCAACATTTGAAAATTGATCATGGAGACCTTATGTCACAGAGAAAAATCAAAAGAGAAAATATGAGAGATAAAAATAGATTTTCCATCAATTAATTTTTGTTTCGAATGAACGTATTTATAAATGAAAAAATGGTGAAATATCACGATTGATTTATGTAACAAATATTAAGTCTCGATACCTGTAATTAAGAACTTAAAATTATTTATCTCCAATTAAACCCAATAAACCTAATTTGATCAAATCTTTTGACTCGATTAGGGGTGGACCGAGTATATCCAACAACAATTTACCCAATCCTGGGTATGGAGCCAGCGTCGTCGAGTATAGCTGTCGCAGTGGAATAGCCTTATAGGGGGCCACCACTCCTCGTGCTATTTCACTACGACTGTAGTGGACCGGATAATCCAACTGCAAACCTGTGCCTTCTCCCCTCAATGACGACCCACGCTTTATTCGTTTTGACTCCTAATGGAATTAGTTAATAATCGGGGGACTTGCACCCTCGTCATTGAGTTTCACAGATCACAATACGTAATTTGTGTTGTATTTATCTTAGATAAAATATATATTCTTATAAAAGCTGCTTTAGGTAACTGAGGTAAGGTCAAAGTATCAATTTATTAGCCCGGTTCGGTTTAGATAAAATAATTCTTCTTTCGATAACTCAGGATGAGTGAGGGATGCTTTGGTAAGTATCCCAAACGTAGGAAGTTCCTCTTTCGCCGAGGAAATCAATAGGTGTTGTATTTATCTTGGATAAAATATATATTCTTATAAAAGCTGCTTTCGGTAGCTGAGGTAAGGTCAAAGTAACGCAAATTCTGACTACGGACGTGTGTCAACAAAAGTTCACTCTGAAATTATATTGAACATCAAGTAATGTTTGGGATGTAATTCATTGGTATATACTTGATGGAAGTGAATGTAATACTCTATAATGAAGCTATATTTAATTTAAAATTTTAAGCCAACTGATGATATTTACTTTTATTTAATTAAAATGAGAGGAAAATTGAAAAAAAAAGGAATTGATTCATGATCCTCATCTAATTTTTCTGTAGATGTAAAATTCAATATTATTTTTCATTTTTCATTCCCAAACTCCCAGGTTTTCTTTTCATTCATATTCTCCGTTTTCCAGTTCTTAAAATAAGATTTCCTTAATATAACAATATTTTATTATCATCATATTAATTTTTACACATTAAAAACCAACAAATAATAAAAAAATATAAAAATAATATTTTATTAATTCTCTAAAATAGAGATCTATATATATAAAAAAATCCTCAATTTAAAACATATCATATAAAGAATGGTTAGATTTTCCCATTTTACTAAATTTCTTAATTTAGTGGAATGGTTAGATTTGCCTCAATTCGAATTGATAACCACCGACATTTATTTCGTGTATTAACAAATATAGGTATTAGGAAAGAATGAATTAAGTAACGAGGGAGAGAAGTAGGTTTAATGAGTACATAGAAAAAGACAAATGATCCATTAAACCAGCGAATAAATACATGAAGTAATGGTGACATTTCAGAAAAATTTCTAAAGAAGTGTAAACACAATTAAAATTGACGTTATGCATTTAGAATCCTTTGAAGTTGTTTCTGAATTTCAGATGCCCTTCTGAATTTTGAAGTGTTCTCAATGCCCCCCTGAATTTGTCTAAACGTTTTCAATTTCTCCTTGAACTTTTCTTAAAGCTCTCAATTTCCCCCTGAACTTTGAAATGTTCTCAATGCTCCCTGAACTTGTCTAAACGTTGTCTAAAAGTTCTCAATTCCCCCCTGAACTTTGAAATATTCTCAATACCCCCTGAACTTGTCTAAACGTTCTCAATTTCCTCCTGAACTTGTCTAAACCGCACTCTATCAGCCCCTTAATTTGGTTATTTAATAGATGAAGATAATTTTTTAAACACTCTCAATGCTCCTGAACTTGTCTTAACATTCTTAATTTTTTTAAATAATTTTTTTTCATTAACGCGTTCATGTTTGTTGATCCACTAACGCAACTTGCAACGTTGGATTACGGGGTGTTGGAGAACGTTTAGACAAGTTCAGAGGGCATTGAGAACATTTCAAAGTTCAGGGGAAATTGAAAACGTTTTAGACAAGTTCAGGGGGGAATTGAGAACGTTTAGACAAGTTCAGGGGGGCATTGAGAACATTTTAAAGTTCAGGGGGAAATCCGGAATTTAGGAACAATTTCGGGAGATTCCAAATGCATTAAGCCATTAAAATTGGCATAAAAAAAAATAGTTGAGAGTTAATTAAAAAAATTAAAGAGGAATAAGACGGATCAATCACAAAAAGAAAAATTAATATAACTTTAAATGACAAGCATCACAATCTAACACATGCCTCACATGGAATTGGGGTCCATTTCCAGATTTACTACCCAATTAATTTGTACCTTTTCTTTTCTTTATAATCACTGTTTTTAAAATATTTACAACCTGTATATTCTCAACTCGGGGATTCCAATCCTTTCTTTGCTTCTCAGTTCTTCATTTATCTATTAGACTCTCAAAAATGAATAATCTGTGGATTTATTATACTTGAAACTTTATTCTCAAATATTGTCAGCTCTGTTTACTGAATTTAAAATTCATTTAAAATAATTTAATTATATTTTTTTATGAAAGGTAAAATTTAAATTATCACTTTATAAGTGATAGGTTAATGGATAAATATTTTATTTCTATATTAAAATTCAAAAAATACAAAAATTGATTATTAAACAACGTATAAAATTAATTATTAAAAACATATATTATTATATATTAAGAAGGAGTATTAATTTAATGTGCGAGCTTAATTTATATTACTTATAGTAAATAATTCGTTTATATTCTATAATCATTTTTACTAATAACTAGACCTTGATAATTTAAATAATGGCCAACTCATAAAATGAGTCTATTTTTTTAGATTAATTTAGGTAAAGTTAATGTAATTACATATTTTACCATTTCAACTTTGATAATTACAAATGCAGGGTCCAAATTAATAACAATTCTAAAATTTTATAAAGATTTCAAAACATGCGTTTGTTGCATGTTTTTTTTATTTTGCTTCACATGTCGATTTAGAGTTTTTTATTTGTCTCATTTTTATCTTTCAATACTCATCCATTGTGATATACTTTTTTTTAAAAAAAATTTCAACCGTTCGATATCTTTTACAGTCTGTTATAAGTCTAGTAGACACATTATACTTCATTTGGAGTTTGTTCAATCTGTTAGAAGTCTAATAAAAATATGGTGTGTGTCTTATATTACATTAAAAGTTTGTTCAATCTGTCAGGCTTAGCTTTCTACTAGAATCTTACCAGGTTTCTACTAGGTTTTTACTAAGTTCATTCCGGGTTTCAACCATTTTTTACTAGATTGCTACAAGGTTTATACACTAGTGCAAAAAGGGCTTATAGGGTCGCACTATTTGCGAGGCTTGTAGAAAAAACCGTTGGTGAAAGTGTGGGCGGAGTAGACGTTGAGTATTGCGGAAGGTTGTTACGTAACAACCGTCCGGAATACTTAAGTGTTATACTAAAAGGAGTATTGCGGACGGTTGTTACGTAACAACCGTCCGGAATGCTCGCACGTTCGGAAAATTTTAACTTATCCAACCAACACAAATACAATTGAAGAACTATCCCCTGCTCCTGTTCCTTAACTTATATATCCTTCAATTCTGTAATTTTTGTTCCAAATCGATCATTTCTAGCAACTGTTAAGAAACATATACAGTAGTGCATTTCACGAAAAATTGAGTTTGGATTATACGGCACAATCCACGAGATCTAGCGTTGAATTGATTTTACTGAATATTATCTTTTTCTAGACTAGAAAAATGAGAAAATTGGCTAATTGAATTTCATAGCCATGCTTCTGTCTCTGTGAAGAGAATTGATGTTAGACATAGAACATGTTCATGGATGACAATAGGTGTGAACACCTGTTTCAAAATGGCTTACGCACGATTCGCGACTGAATTTTCTAATGGTCAATACGGATGGTTCTTTGAATAGAACCGTTGGTATTGCCTGCATTGAGAAATATGGACGGTTCTTTGTTAAGAATCGTTCGTATTGGTAATGCTTTATCCCCAGTCCCATGAAATCCCTAAAATCCAAAGTACTCTCTCCTTCATAAATCGAATTTTCTCCAGTTACTCTACCTCCATCTCCATCATCGCCGCAGCCGTCTCCTCTCTCCAGCTCGACTTTCTCCAGCTATCTCCTCTCTCGCGCTCGACTTTCTTTTCTAGGTATGTCATTTTTTGTTAATAGATAATTAGGTTTCTTCGAGCTTTCTACCATTATTCAAATGCTATGTTTTCTAGTTGCTATCTTGGCTCAAGTTTTATTAATTTATTTAGGACCACTCCGGTCTGAATTTATGCTCATTGACATCATTCATATTCTGCTTCATGCATCGAGATCTTAATCCTGAGAATTTCTTATTTCATAACGATGACGAGGATGCTGCTCTTAAGGCTACTGATTTCGGCCTCTCTATCTTCTATAAACCAGGTTCAGTTCTTTCCCTTCTTCTGTTGTTTTTGCTTTTGGGTGATGGCCTTGGTGCTGAGATTATTGGTACTTTCATTCTTGTTTACACCGTCTTCTCTGTTACTGATGCCAAGAGAAACGCAAGAGACTCTCATGTCCCTGTAAGTAACTTTTGTTAACTAAACACTTTTGAGCCTCTAAATTACTTTGATGTTCAAAATTTTCAAATTCCCTTCAAAATTTGGGTGCTAGTTAAGTGTTTTTGTTGTTGCTGCAGATTTTGGCTCCTCTTCCCATTAGGTTTGCAGTGTTCTTGGTTCATTTGGCCACAATCCCAATTACAGGAACTGGAATTAACCCAGCCAGGAGTCTTGGAGCTGCTATAATCTTCAACAAGGACCATGCTTGGGATGACCATGTAAGCAAATTGTCGTTACTGA
>CATIWQ010003728.1:0-11281 GCA_949673415.1 Euphorbia schlechtendalii
CAAGAAAATGAGGTATACCTTTGATGCCCTTTTTCCTTCTCATATGTTCTACGTGGATGACATCCTTCTTTTTGGTGCTGCAATGACTGAAAATATGAGAATGGTGAAAGAGGTAATCGATCATTATGGGAGGGCCAACAATTTAATTGGGGCAGATCAAACATTTATTTTGGTAATTCAGTGAGTTCAACGAGAGCGTCAATGCTGGCCAACGTGACTGGAATAAAAATTGGCAAGCTTGGGGGTTCCATTATTTAGAGGAGCACCGAGAGCTTCTCACCTTCGTGGTATATTTGATAAAATAGTGCAGAATTTTTCCAAATGGATGGGAAATGTACTCTCTATGGCAAGGAGAATTTTCCTAGTACAAATAGTAATTAATAGCTCTTTGCTTCACTCTTTTGCGGTTTATAAATGGTCTAAAATTCATATAGATCAATTGGAAAGGGCATCAAGGAATTTCATTTAGACAGGAACAATTTATAAGAGGAAATTGGTGGCAGCCCCTTAGCGAAAACTTAAACATCCAACTTCTTGTGGAGGGTTGGGTTAAAATTGGTGGAGGAGCTTAATTGTGCAATGCTTGGCAAACTTTCATGGGGTTTAATTTAGTCCAGCACAAGCAATAAGGCTACTAAGGTCACGGTTTCTAAACAATTCACAACAGTGAAATCACATACATAACTCAACTATTTGGAACTCTTTACGGCCCATTTTTTGTATTGTTCAGTCCTAGTGAATCTTGTAGCAGATGGACAAAATGGATAAGGTCATTTGGATGTCTTCTATTAATGGGTTATTTACGGTGAAATAATTTTACCATTAACTTCAGTCGGAGGAGCAACAAAATGATCATCCCTTAAAGCTTTGGCAAAAACCGATCATACCATCGCATTCAATTGTTGCTTGAAAGGCCATCACTAGATATATCTCAACACATGACGTGCTTCAATGAAAAGGTATGAATATTGTTTCAATTTTTGCACTTGGTTTACGTGATATTGAAACACATGGCCACCTTTTTGTCACTTATTGTTTTACCAGACAATGCTAGAACGCAATGAGTTCTCTATTCGGAAGGACAACTGACATGAGTGGGGGGCTGATTGAAGTGGTTGAGTCAGCGATAACCCAACGCTTTAGCACTCAAATACAAGTACTATGGGACTCCGAATCACGACCATTTTTTGGTTATTGTGGCATGCAAGAAACCAGTATATTTTCGACAATATGCAGCCCAATATTCATCACACTTTACACATGTTGTGGACTATTTTATATCTAACGGATAAGCTCGGTTTTGGCAACATTTGGAACTCATCGTTAGAGGGAAATATTTTATGTTCTCTTTCGCTTCAGCCTCATTACAACAAGGCCCCAAGAATTATCCCATTTCATTAGACAGCTCTACCAAGGGATTGGATTAAAGTCAACACATGGATGCTTCGTCGATGGGATCTCTGGGGGAGTGGGGATGCGGAGGTACCTTTAGAGATGAAAATGGTCACGTGCTCCACTATTTTGCATTATCAATTGGTGTCTCTTACTCCTTTATTGCTGAATTAAAGGCTGAAATTTATGCAATTAATTTTGCTCATGAAAAAGGGTGATGCTATGTTTGGCTAGAAAGGGACTTGACGTATGTGCTTTTGTTGCTTTGCAATAAAAATATGGATTTCCCATGGCAAGTTTGGGTTGCTTGGAATGATTGTCTTTCTAAGATTAGTAACCTAAAACTCGTTGAAACACATATTTATAAAGAAGGAAATCTCTTTGCGGATGCATTAGCTGCTCACGGCAGAATCATGCAATCCACCGCAACATAGGATGCAGTCCCGGATTTTTGTTTGCCATTTTATGCTCATGATAAAATGAAACAAACTGATTATAGATTCAGCTAGTGTAGTTATTTTTCCTTGCTTTAATGGCATCTAATGTCTGTTTTAGATAGCCGGCTTCTTGTTTTCTTGTTCTACTCTTTGATTATTTCTTCTTATTAATTAATAAATTTTAGGGGGGTTTTTGGAGTGGGGAATGGCAATGTCCTCCCATGATGTATCCATCCTATGTTCGCCCTTCGGGGTGTTATGTAAGTGGTGGATCACTGAGGGATGTACGTCACCCTCGCTTCATTCTTGATGTCCCTAATCTTACTCAAATAAACATACAAGAATAGTATCTCGGAGTCATTGGACAGAACATGGCATTTCCGAAGCTCGGAGATTGAGTTTATACTGACTATTTGATGATTAATGAATTAAATAAACTAATTCCTCTAACTATTCAATCCAGTGTAATAATTTATTTTCTGCTTTTTTATTGCGTGAATGCTATATTAACATTGCTAAATTAAAACGGAAGTAGGTTAACATCTTCTTCATAGTAAATTAATTAAACATAAATTATAACTTGAATAAAATATACGGTAGCTATTATGTCCACTCATAATCTCTATTTTAATGGTATGAGAATCATATTAAAATCACATATACCATCATTTCCCGGTAAAGTTGAGTCGGATGACTATTCTCCCCCCCCCCCCCCAAATTTGTCTGGTCATCCACTCATAAGCCCATTCAACTTAGCAAAATTGCACTAGTTTGTCCTTGAATGTCAGTACCATCTAGGTAGAGAGAGAAAAATAAGGAAACTGACATCTTTTAGACCAACCATGTGACGTGCATGTGACAATCACATATATTTTTCTGCAAGTTTGGGGAGCTAATTAATAGGAGCAAGTGAAAGTTCAAAGAGATAATCATCGTAACTTATCCGGTTGGAGCAGCTAAAGACGTACGGTGTCGTTAGAATAAAAATAATGACAAAAGGCATACTAATTTAATGAGTGTAAATAATTATTATCTCCCCCGAGTTTTGAACAAATACATTAATACATCCTTATGTCTTGCAATTAATACTACTTTTTATAACTTTCAAGGTATGATTGCATGTGATAATATAACAATAAAATATTTTTAGAGCCATATTAATCCCTAGCATTTTTTATTCATAAAGATACGTTATGTTAAGAAATTCACTAAAACAGTGGATTATACAAAATACAAGAAGATTATAGTAGGGCGATTAAATTAAAATATTGCTTTTACAACAATGATAAATTAATTTTCACTTGCCATTTTATTAGATCATTTTCTTATTTTTTCCATTTTCCTTTGTAACCAACTTCTCTCTCCTATTTAATTTGAATTTTGCAACTTGAAATCTCCATATCTCACGAATCATTGATTTTTTTAAATCGACGCTTTGAAATATTTTGTTCATCTTAATTTTATGTTTAAAATAAAATAGACTTTGAATTTTCGAAAAAATAAACAATTCATCGCATTCTGATACATAGTATAATAGCTGTATAATAAAAATAATAATTTTTCATGAAGACGTTATACAATGTATAAGAGTGGTATAATGTATTTTAAAAAAGACTATATACCACCACTCTTATATTATATATAATGCTTTCATAAAAAATCAATAAAAACGGGTATTTTACAACTATTATACTATATGTAAGACTACGGTAAATTATTTTATTTTATTAGGAAGTAAGTTTTGTTGTAAACATAACTACTGATACACAATGTATAAGAGCTTTCATATCAGTTTTAAAGTCTTCATGATATGATTTTTACGGGGATATCAGTAATATTATGAACATAAAGGAGAAAAGAAATCTATATAAATTTATTATACAACTTTGTACTATGTATAATGTCTTCATGAAAATGTAGTAAAAAAGGGTATTATACCACAATTATAAACTATATAAGATTGCGAAAAATTATTTTATTTTTTGAAAAAATCATAGTGTATGTCATTTTAAAGATAAAATTAAGATGAATAAAATATTTCAAAGCGTCAGTTCGAAAGAATCAACGGTTCGTGAGATATAGTCATTTGATGTTGTAAAATTTAAATTAAATAATAGAGAGAAGTTAGTTATAAGGGTTGGCAAAGTTAACTTAAAAAATGGTAAAAACAAAATGTTTCTTCTTTATGTAAAAGAAATAAAAAATTTCTTATTTTTTAGTTTTGTAATATTAATGGTTTGTAGAATCTAAATTTTTTCAAGAAAATCTGACAAATAAAAAAATAACCCATTATAATAGGACAAAGATAAAATATAAAAAATTATAAATAATTTTTCTAAACACAATTAATATATGTAGTTAAAACACAAAAAAACTACAATTATTTATTCTTTTAATAATAGCAATAACGACAGCCGCTACAATTTTTTTTTAAACCACAATAATATTTATTGTATATGATAATGGTAGTATAGATGATGACTGTAAGGAAAGTGTGGACATAAATGCAAGCAGCAATAACAATAAAATAATAATAATAATAATAATAATAATAATAATAATAATAATTATTATTATTATTAAATTACAATAATAATAATAATAATAATAATAATAATAATAATAATAATAATAATAATAATAATAATATAATAGTGTTACGAAAAAATTTAAGAATGGACATTTTCAACAAAGTTGGCACTTTCTACAATTTAAGCAAAAACTGACTTTAAATATTATTAAGGAGATACAAAAATACTGCATATTAAGAAAAAATAATCAAGTGAAGAGTAACATACTCCATTCACAAACATTATGAACAATATCGGAGGTTGAATAATCACATATCCCACATTGCTAACAAATGAATGATAATCTTGGTATTTAATGGTTGAACAATATCACTAATGGTATAATGTCTTATGGGATTAAACCTAAGAACAAATTCATGAGGGTTCTAAGCTCGAACTAGATAATATCATACAATTTTTGGGATATGTGGTGTCCACGAGTTTCTACGAGCATACACAATATGTGGAATCCGAGCTATGCCCCGACAGTAGTGGTAATACGGATCAATCCCTGGGGTCTCAAACAAATGCGGCACACGTATAGTTTGATCACCATTAATATGTGGAACCGCTGATGCTCATGTAAGTCGTGTATCCTCCAAATCAATTTAGTGGTTAAAAGGTTTTTGTAGCAGGATGGTTGATAATTCGAGGGGAGGTTCCATGATTATTTGATCGAGGGGAGGAATATTGGACTAACAAATTATTCACATTACTAACAAATGGATGATAATCTTGGTATATAAGGTTCGAAAATATCCCCATTAGTATGAGGCCATTTGGATTTAAACCCAAGAGAATATACATGAAAGCTTTAAAGCCGTGGATATGTGGTGGCGTCCTCGAGCTTTTATGATCAAACACACCAAGTGGTATCGGCTATGAAAACTTTTTATTCTATTTTTACTAGTTCATTCATGGATGTAGATCCCCTCTTTTTCATAAGATAAAAGAAAAAATTACAATTGAATTTAGTTGAAAAAGGAAATTGCATGAATCGAAACATGTTTCGATCACTTAAAATATGTGAATAAAAGTTACAAGAAAACTCAGGGGGTCTAATTTGCCAATTAAACTCTAGAGAAATACGGTCATGTGTTGCGAGTACATTTGCAACATGATTCCTTTCTCTAAAAATATGATCAACCACCACTCTCATCCTCGTCATTTGTTTGTGACAATTAATCTAATCGGCTCTAATACTCTAAGGTACCAAAATCAATCAACTACGGCTTTGCTTGGGAGAGGGAATTTGACCGTAAAGTAAAGGGCTCAAACCCTATGCTAGGGAGGAAGAAGATTGAACAGTATGGTGTGTTTTGATGGGAGCTCATTCCTCTCATTTTTTATCAAAGTCCTTATATTCCATTCCCCCAAATTGGCGAAATGTGACAGGATGATTATTTATTTTACAACTTTGTCCTTTTAATTTTATGTATTTACCATTATCTTTTAACCTAATTAAAAATTTCTTTACAATCAAAGGATATTTAAGTAATTTTTTCATTCATTTTACTTTGAAAACTTATACCTTCGTCCTAAACACAATTTTACATCATCCTTTATGAATAAATCAAAAACTCTCTTACATTTCCATCCCTTCATTTCCTTTCTTCTAAAATTCCTACAAAACTTTGTCCAATCAAAGCCTAAGGGAAAACGAAACCATGAAAGTAGAATCACTTTCCAACTAGTGATTCTACTAACCCTTATCAAAAGTAATTCCACAAACTAGCATGTGTAGGCTTACTACTTGGATCATATCCAAGAAACCGATCTCATGAACTGAAGGTGGTACCTTGAGTTAACACATGAATGTATTCGGCTACTACATTAGAGACCGCTATAAGATAGACACTCAGAAATAACTATATTCATGTGTTAGTGTCATGCCTTATTGCAGTACCAGTACAAGTATCCTCAGACTTGAGATACTAGTTATCTTGTGTAGGAGTTGCTATACTTTGGGATATAGTTATTCATACACTGGCGATCGAGATGATACGAGTGGTTACGGATATAGTGATGATCACATGTACCTTAGGGCCCCTTATTTAAGCTGAGTAATCAAGATGGGATCCATCACTCCTGATATAGTGATATAATGGGAGATGTAACTTAGGGCCCCTTGTTTAAGTGACACACTCATAAACCTCTGATCAGAGTATAAGATTGATAGAATGAGTTTCTAGTCAATATTATAGTCAATCTTGATACACAATTGTTAAGTGGTGTTCTGCATGAACAAGTCTAATTCTAGGATAGCTACGGCTATTACATGAGCTGACACTTAATCCGAGCTCAATAAATTGGATGGTACTTAACCTGATGGAAGGAGTGTATTGTATTGGTTACTACTGCAAAACCTGATCAAGTCACAAGCACGTGACGTTCAAATTATCAAGGGATCGTACGCCTTTGCTAAAAATCCCATTTGATCGTCTAGATCTATCGGGTTCTATATTGGTCTGGAACACTAAGTCTAAAGGCTCTCAGATGGGAACCCGAGTTTAGGTTAACCTTTAGTGTCTCAATACTTTGGGACCTTATGAGGTCATACACTTTGGGTCTTTACCAGACTAAGTAAAAAACCTATAGACTGGGTCTATGCCGAGAATATGTATTTGTCGAATTCGTTATAAGAATTATTAATTGGTTGACCAAATTAATAATTAAAGGGAATAAAGAGAAAAATAGGGGAAAATGCACTGAGCAGAGCAAGGGAATTTCCCAGTTGCGAGTGAGCCCCAAACAAACACGGGATGTTCAAAGTGGAGCCTGCACGGCTGCCCTACGAGCTGAAAAGCTCGCATGCAGCGAGCGGGCTGCAAGCCCGTAAGCGCTACCCTTGGCAGCGCTTGCGCGAGCCTGCCGCGCAAGCCAGCTGATGCGCAGCGCGTAGGCTATGCGCAAGCTTGGGCTTGTGGGAAGGTGTGCAAGCCCAACTTGTGTGTGGAGGTAGCTGCAAGTTATCCCACATAGAGTTTTAAAGGTAGTCTAACACTCCTCCTTTTCCCTATATATTGGCCTCTCATTCTCTTTATTTTACACACTTCAGCTCAGCTTGTCTCTCTAAGTTTGACATCTCTTTCTTTGTTCGTTGTGCGAGATCCTTCACAAGTTTCTCCAAATAACAAAGAATTTCTTTAGAATACTCTTTCTATTTGAACAGAGTCTTCTTAGTTTATATTTTTAGGTTGGTCTTCGAGCGGTCTAGCAGCTGCTGTCTACTAATGGGTTCTGCCTCAATGAGGTTTTCATCGGTGAAGATCCGTGTGGATCAGTCATAGAGGCTATCCTAGTTTGGAGGCTCGTGCTAAAAAAGTTCTACGGAATTGATCTAGGGGAACGCCGCAACCAAAAGAGAAAGAGAAGCATGCATCAACTGGTAATGTTCTAAAATTAGATGCTAGGTTTCTTTTATAAGTTTTATGAACCTATCAGTATCTATGGAACATTTAACTTAGATTCTATCAATCATGGCATGCTTAGGAGATCCTTTAGGTTAATTTTAAGTTTTGAAACTCCCCCTTAATATGTTGCATGTTCAAAAACTATCTTGATTAATCAGCACAAATAAGGCGGTTTCTTATAAGTAACTCAATATGCGTTTAATAGCTTGCCAATGAACATCTTTAGAGGAGTGCATGAATTGTGTAACTCTGTTAATAGCATAAGTTATATTGGGATGAGTAATAGTCAAATATTGAAGGGCTCCAACAACACTACAATATAAAGAGCCATTAGATAAAGGTTCACCCCCTGAAATAGATAACTTCTTGAAAGTAGAAGAAGGCGTGGAAACAGGTTTGCAACCCCCCATTTGCGCTTTGTTAAGAAGATCACTCATGTACTTCTATTGAGAAATAAATAAGTTGCCTTTACACAAAGCAAATTCAAGCCCGAGAAAGTAAGAAACTCTGCACAAATTTTTAATATCAAATTGGTTTTGTTGAAAATTAATGACTCCCTGAATGGCATCCATATCACTACCAAGCATAAATAAATCATCAACATAACTCATGCAAAACAAAGTAACTGACTTAGCTCGATAAATATATGAAGATACATCAACTTTTGAACCAACGAAACCATATTGAGCAAGAATCGAAGTTAACTGTTTGTGCCACATACGAGGGGACTGTTTGAGCCATATAGATACTTTTTGAATGAACACACATAATCTAGTCATTGAGGATCAACAAACCCTTGAGGTTGTTCCATAAAGACCCGTTCCTCGTGTAAAAATGCATTGGATACATCAAGATGAATTATATGCCAAGAGAATTGGACAGCCAAAAAAATAATAACCTAAGAGTTGTTGGTTTAATAATGGGGCTGAAGGTGTCAATGAAATCCATGCCCGGACGTTGATGATAACCTTTCGGAACCAAAAGCTTTTTGTATCGTTCAATAGACCCATCAACATGTGTCTTAGTCTTATAAACCCACTTACAACTAATAACGTTATGTGCTTGAGAGATAGGAACCAATTCCCATGTTCCATTTGTATTAAGAGCATTGAATTCTTGGGCCATGGCATCTTGCGAATGGGCAAGTTTCATTGCTTGAGAATAGCAAGTTGGATCTACTGCAATTGTAGAAGTTTGTAAATTTCATGGCTTGAAAATTCCATGAAGAGATCATGAAACCATCTGACGTGGTTGTGCTTTAGTAGGTGCTTGTGGAGGAGAACACTATTGTAAATCAACTATTAAAGAAAGCCACGGAGAGGACGGTTTCGGACTGCCATCAAAAAAGTTGGGAGTAGTAATAGGTGAAGAGGTAATATGGAGGTTTGGTTGTGATGAAGGGAGAGGGGACATTGTAGTGGAAGTACTATGATATGACATTATTGGATGACTATGTATTTGTGGAAAAACATGGGTATTTGGTGGTGAGGAGGGCTGATTATTTTGTATATTTTGTGTAGGAGACGTTGATTGTTGGTGGTCAGATGCACTTGTTGAATAGACAAATGATAAAAAAAAATAGGTACATGGCTATCCTCTTGTGAATCATGGACCTCGGGACGAAATTGAGAATATGGGAAAACTTGTTCATTGAAAACCACATGACGTGAGATAAAAATTTTTTTAGAAAAAGGATCGTAACATTTATAACCTTTATGTTGATGACTATATCCAATAAAGACACATAGAAGAGACCAATAATCAAGTTTGTTTGAAGAATACGGACGAAGCCATGGATAAAATAAACAGTCAAAGACACGGAGATCGATATAATAAGGAGAATGACCAAGTAATTTTTCACTGGGAGAAAAATAATGCAAAGTAGCTATAGGCATCGGTCGAATGAGCATTAGGCATTTTGGCATGAAGTAAAAGAGCAAGTCCGGTTTCGACAACATGTTTGAGTCTGCGTTCGACTAAACCATTTTGTTCAGGTGTATATGGGCAAGATATTCGATGTTGAATTTCATGTGTTTGAAACTAACGTTTTAATGCCAAAAATTCACCACCCCCATCAGATTGAAATGTATTTATAGGTCTCCCCAATTTCTTTTTAACCATCGCGAGAAATCAAACAAAGAAGTCAAACACTTGCGTTTTATATTGAAGGAAAAATATCCATGAAAATTTTCTTAAATGATCAAATAATAGCAAATAATAAGAACAATTATCATGAGACTTAACAAGTGAAGAAAATAATATCCAATGGTTCATTGGACTGAAAAATAGACTCAACAAAAGGGAGATAATGACTCTTACTAAGAGCACAACTTGAACATGAAGATTGACTCAAATTAATGAAACTAGGTAATTGAGGATGACTTAAAATTTTTTGAACAATCAGAGATGCCGCATGTCTATGATCCACTGTTGAGAGGTAGCAGCAGTATAATTGGCGGTAGGGTATTGATGAGATCGCTTTCAGAGCTGTTTTTATGAAGAGCATTGATGGGATATATGTCCACTCCCACGACAATTGTAACAAATCACAGTTGAAACATCATATCCTATTGTCGCTGCATATTTAGATTGGGTCTGGTTAACAAATTGAGAACCACCTCCTTGAAATTGGTTTCACCTCCTGTGATTAGGATTATAATTCGGATACTGAACTCGTCCTTCGCGGCCACTTCCTCGGGAACCTTGGTGAGATGGCTGTCCTCTTGTAAAAGTAATTACCGTGAGTAATCACACAAGCAAGCTGTTGTTCTTGCGTCAATAAAAGACCGTATAAGGCATCAAGAGATGCATCCTCCGTCTTCGATTCAAGGGATCGAACAAAATCTCTGAATGGTTTGTCCAAACCATCAAGTACCACATCAACAAGATCATCTTCTTTGATTGGATGCAATAATGCACGCAACTAATCATATATACTCTTAGCCCTTTGAACATACAACGTAATCGTCTCTTCTCGGCCTTTCTTCAAGGCATGTAATTGATGCTTCAAGTTTCGGATCTGAGCCTTAGACCCAGAAGCATATGCAGTTTGCAATTTCAGCCAGGCTTCACGAGCCGATTCGACACCAACAAGTTGAGACTTAAAGCTTGTTGGTCCCATTGGCGATTCCATGTACATTTTTCTAAAGTATATAATAAATTTATTGATTAATTAAATTTAGAACCCATTAAAAATTATTGTTGGAAAACATATAATATTAAAATTATCCAATATATCTAAAAAAACTAAAAATTTTAATAAATTTTTCATATTTATCTTTATAAATTCATCTTGTTTTTTCATAATTTATTGTAAATTCGAAGAAAAATATCATGTCCTTTATATAAATGGACACCACATTAAAGAGTGTCCTGTTTTAACCATGGGCAATATGCCGGATTGACAGCTCCGGTGGGCAACAACTTGGATGCAGCAGGCTTACTCCCATCAACCAATCCATGAAGATCA
>CATIWQ010003742.1:0-24108 GCA_949673415.1 Euphorbia schlechtendalii
GCTGGTTCTGATCCAACTGACTCTAAATATCCAACAACAGGGGGTTAGTGAGGTTAATAGGTCCAGAGGGACAAGGAAGGTCTAGTTTCAGCGCTCTTTTAGGGCTCACAACCTAAAGGAACCTTTGCATTTGTTTAGTGAACGGAGACGGGAGATTCGGCTACCAAACTGGACAACTCACCCATTCTGTCTCGCATTCTCTTTTCCTTCGTGAATGGAATCTTCCAACTTGTGTAAGTCTAAATCTTTTACCTATAAAATATAAAAAGTATAAGAAAGTATAAGATCGAGCTACGAAGTTGGTTGGCCATGCATTATTGATACCGTACTTGAACCGGGCAACTTCCACTCGAACTCCAACAGATATATATTTATTCCCGTAACCTAAAAAGACCTACTCCTCACCGGAAGACTAAGAGGAGGATGCCCAAAGAGAAAAATTCCTCTATCTCCTCCTGCCTAGGTAGGAGTGGGCTAAGGGAGGTAAACACGATAGAGAATGAGCGCTTCTTTGTTCGCGCTAGTCATGAATCTCCTATCGTTCGTGTGGAGAATCTCTCTCCTTACTCAGTTGATCCGATGCGTCATAGATAGAATGGAGTGGACTATACGCCGACCCACGTGAAAAGCTTTCTTCTCTTCTCTTATGATCTTTCTATTCTATGAGATTTCGACTTAGCGCACCGTGGCTAACCTTTTGGCTCCCTTACAGCCTTGGTGAATCAGTCCCCGGAACACTTACCATATCTGTCTTCTTTGACCAGCACTTCTCTTCTTTCTGTCTGACTTACCTTACCAGGAACACTTACCATATCTATCTTCTTTGACCAGCACTTCTCTCACTAAGAAGAAAAGCAACTCTATCAAAGAGCTAATAAGTTACTAACTAAACTCCTTTCTTCGAACCGCCTCTCCCGCCCCTACTATAGTTACTGGTCAGAAGCCCAAGCATACAATTTCTTTGGCTACTTTCCCAGCTCTAAAGCTTCTTCCTTGAATCGTCGGAATGCTGCTACTTGTGCCGTACTCCTCTATTGAATCAGTTCTAGCAGTTGAAGCAGTTGAATCGCTTTCATCCGTGGAAGCAGGTGAATCGGGGGAAAGCTGCCATGACTATTAGAGCTACGACTGCGGCCTTTCCAACATCTTGTTCCCCTATAAAAAGATGGGAAAGGGGCACTCAAAGAGCCACCAGCTGCAGACAGAGACCAAGCTGCAGATAGAGCTGGAAGAGGAGCTGCAACAAGTTTCGCTAGAAGAAGCAACGGGTTTTGCGGCAGCAGTGGAAAGAGCTTCAGCAGGAAGTGAAGGTACGGGAACTGGGGCAGCTACACTAGCTTTCTTTTCGGGAGACCCAGAAGACTTCCACAAAAGCAGCTACTAAGGTAAGAGCACCAACTACTTCTATCGCAGGAGCTACTACTTCTTTCGCTGGAACCCCAGAATGTGAGCTTAGACTAGAAAAAAGGGCATCTGAGCAGGGTCTAGCTCGACTAAGCTTGGAGGCTATGGCTAAGGCATCCCAAGCCTTCTTAATGGTTGTGTAAAAGAAAGAATTGTACTGTTCTTTGGTTGTGTAAAAGAAGGAGTTGAAAGAGACTTTTACAGTTGTTAAAGAATAGAATATTACGTAAGAAAGAATGTTGCAAAGTAGGGATGAGGCGCAAGAGCAGATGAATAAAAAAGATTAGACGGCTAGTCTATCCCTAACAAGAAGAAGAAATACAATTCTTGCTAATTCACTAGAATGCGGGCAGATAAGCCTATATTACTGGTTGAGAAGCCTATATTACAGGTGGTTACGGCGAGAAGATCCTAACAAAGTCTTTATTTCTTTCTCGGGCAAACACAGATAAGCGATTCAAAAGTACATTCGAAAGAAGACTACAATTAGTAGTCTACTAAATGCCTGAAAATGCAAAGTAATGGGGAAGTTCCATGACATCCTCCCCCACCTAATCTGGCGACGTCCTCGTTGCCTTCAAGTCTTCATAGGCCTTGAATTGCCACAAGTTTTGAATCGGCTCCCAGCTTGCCTCGCTGTCCGGAAGTACCTTTCATTTCACCAAGAAGTCATGTGTGGGAGGTTGGTTAGAATGGCGCACCACACGATCGGACAAGATAGCTATCCAACTTCCTCCAGAAATTCTACGTTAGATCCGGCTCTATGGTGCTTCTCAACGAGTCCAGCGGTGATCGGCCAGTAGGCACTCTTTGGGCGGTCTCGATCTGTCTTCCAAAGACTTTAACTATTACGTTAGCCAGAATGCGATGCACCAAGGCAAGAAAGTAGCAATCGGCTTTCAATCCTATGGATTTTCCCGTAAGACAGTAGCAGATAGAGCGTTAGCCGAAGTTTCAAGGGTTAAGCTAGCAGTCCATTGGGATCTCCTTTCTTTTTACCTTGGCTGGTAACTGAAATCAAAGCGAGTAGTCTAAGAGAAAGTTTTTTGACTATTGAAGAAGAAAAAAATTTGATTTTCGATCTTGTACTAAGCCCCTTTTTAGGAGGCAGTACACTGAAGACCAAGCCAATCTATACTATGTTAAGTACAAGCAAGGCCGATCAAGAAGGTATGTAACTTCTCGACGCACCCCTCAAAATTCCTTCTTTGCCCCATCTCTCTTCTCTTATGAATATGAAATTTATACTTTCCGTCGAAAAGAGAACAAGCCCTTCGTCGAAGAAGCCCTTTTTCTTATATATGCAACCTAGAGGGCTTTCACGTGAGCAATTGTTAAAGGTTACCTTATTTATTAATTCTGCTTTTTCTGAGAATGAAATCTCCCATGTGGGAAGGGTAACTCATACAACGAGGGAATTGCTTCTAGACTTTGAACTGCAAGGTAGAGCTTGAAGCCTTCTCAAGTAAACTGACTGACGAATCTTTAAGCGAAGGGTTAGTTGCCTTGCTGGCAGGGCTATAGGGTTCTCAATGGTTTGCTTATAGCCTTATTCTATCCTGGTTAAATTAGTTAAAAAATATCTATCACCGGGGATTGGCTATAAAGACTGGGCTAAGGGTATCGTTGCAAGATCCACCCAGAATAATGGTTAGCAGCCATTCGACGGAAGCGGACAGAGTCCCAGGGTTTCAATACAAAATCTTTCTCAACCGCGCTCTCGGAAAAGAGTTGCCTACCTACCATCATTGGGATGGATCAAGTCGAGGGTAGCTTTATTTCCTTTCTGTACTGGTAGTGTAATAAGGCTAGTGGAATGAAAGCCTGAGGCATTCCGCTCCGGGTTTAGAACACTAAAGACTGAATTAGAACGAATTAGATCGAGCTAGTGGCATGTGGCTTTTTTGGTTCCCCCCCAGGGAGCAAGCAAGGAGAAGATAGCTAGCTTTCCCTAAGATTGAAGGTTTGACCTCGAAGAACTGTCGCAAGTTGAAAGTGAGATCTTTGTGGGTGAGGATGCAAGCCCCTTGACTTGATATTCTTGCTACAAGGAGTTCACTTATTCTAAGATCGAATAGGTTGTTCTTCCCACGGAGCGGTAACTCTAAAGTAGGTAGGAGACAAGCTTTCTATACCTGAATCAGTTTGACTCAATGCTTGTTCTCCCCAGCTTCTTTCTACGATTCCGATTCCACCTTTCCTCAAACGCTAGGGTTTCCCTCTTTCGAAACATATTGTTCACCCAAGAATAGTAAGCCAGGAGAAAGGAATTCTATTTGAAAGTTGCTAAGCCATCTGTTCTGGTCTTCCTTGAAGCTGAAGTGGTGACCGCTTCTTTAAATTAATATCTTATACAAATAATTAAATATATTTATATAATAAATATAATTATATTTTATATAAATAGGAAGGAAATCCCTTGACTTCGTTTATGCCCTTATGCAGTAAAGTGAGGCGGGCTAAGATTCCATTCGAAGTAACGTAAGAGGATTCGATCTTGAACCATCTTCAACTCTTCTCGGGATCCGGAGTTTTTCGATAAAAGGTCCTCCCTCCTTTATGGTATTATAGAATTTTTTGGCTCATCAACAGCTTAGTGAAGTTAAGTAAGAAGACTTGGTTAGGGGTCTACCTCATTTATCACCGCACTCCTCAACGTGCGAAGGGTGTATGCTAGGCAAGCAAGACCGTAGCCCTCTTCTAAAAGAATCCAAGTGACGAGCCCCTTTAGAGAGATAGGGGCCTTTTGAACTGATTCATACCGATCTCTGTGGACCCATGGCAGTTACCAGCAGTGGAGGTGAAAGGTATTTCAAGGTCTTTATTGATGATTATACAAGGAAAACCTGGTTTATATGCGGAAGTCTAATAAAGATTGAACCTTTAGCAAACTTAAAGCATTTTATTTTATGATACAGCAAGAACGTTTTACAGGCTGTAAGCTTAAAGTACGTCGGTCAGATCATGGAGGTGAGTTCTTATCTAAGGACTTTTTTAACTTTTGCAGTGAAAATGGCATTCTACATCAATTTACTACATCCTTCACTCCAGAACAGAATGGAGTTGCGGAAAGGATGAATCATAGAATTCTTTAAATGAAATGGCTAAGAGTATGATGTACCAGATGAATGTTCCATTGGATGACTGGGGAGAAGCAGTTGCTACAGCCGTCCACCTAATCAACCGGACTGCTACATCTGCGTTGAATAGATTCACTCCTGAAGGTGTGTGGATTGGACATCACCTTACTCGGTTAAGGCTGTACGACTCAAGTCTTTAGTTGTACTGCTTACAGACATATACCTAGGCAACTTAGTCATAAGTTAGAGCCCCTATGTTGTAAGTGGTTGGGGAAAGGGGAAAAGCTTATATTCATTGGATACCCGACTATAACTAAAGGGTAAAAATGATATGACAGGAAGCGTCGAGATGTATACTTCGATGAGTCAGTGCCCTTCTTGAAGACACCTGTGGAAAAGAAGGCATTTGAAGAGCTCATCATTCCCGTCTACATACGCTCCAGAACCACAAGGTCTCTCGAGCCTCCTCCTGCCAGTTCATCAGATTCGGGGGAAATAAATTAAAGATTGCTACCACCTAAGAGACCAAGATAGGTGGAAAGTCTTTCTCAGTCTGGAGGAACCATACTAGAAAGAGAATAGTTGGGTCCTTTTACTCGTGGAAAGTTCAAAGAGATACATGAAAACCCCCTATTTCAGAGAGAATGGGTAAACTTTGCTCTTATGACTAAGGTTGTTATTCATACACCGGAACCTGAAACTGTGTCTGAAGCTTTCACCAAGCCCTATGAAAGGTATTCTGAGGGTGAAAGCCATGGATGAAGAGATGAAGGCCGTTGAGAAGAATGAGACATGGACTCATGTCAAGCCACCACCTGATGCTCACATCATTGGTTGGTTGATCTTCTCTTCTAAGTGAAGACCTAAAGGCATAGGCTGAGGCTACGGACACAGAGACAGTTAAAGGCAGCCATTCTTACTTACGATATTACAAATACTGTAAGAAAGGTGACTTTCGCTTTCCGAGAGAGAACGGATGAAAGAAGGCTGTCAGCTTCTATTCTCTATTCTGATCCGAGTCCCTCTTCCACCCCCAAAGTCAGATGAATTCCCCTAAGTCAATCTTGAGACAATTCTCGCCTAACTCAGTCTACTTTTGAGGCGCAAAGGCTATTTGTGCAGCTCATGGATAGTATCAACATCAGGCTCCGCTTTTCCCAGCCGTCACAATTCCGCCGCCAGCTCGGGCTCTCTCTGAAGCTATCAAAGATGCTCTTTGGCCTTTAGTTCGACCCTACCCTATTCTTGACACATGTGAAAGACTCATCATCTTGAGCCGGGATTCCCATGGTTTGTAGACGCTCGACCAACGGACCTAGACTGTGAGAAAGAGGCATTCCAATGGGTGGTACCAATGCTTTCTCTTCTTGCTTTCTCTTTCTCTCGGTGGATCCTTCTCCTTTCATGTGCCTAACTCTCTTTTTCTTTTCAGTAAGAGGTACCATGGAAGGAGGCTCAAGCTAGGTTATGGGCCAGTTCTTACCGAAGTTCTGAGCCTTTCGCTTTGACCTAAGTCAAATAGAGAATCGAACCGATAGAAAGCCTTGTGAACCATTGCGCAATCCGAAGTCCAATTACCAAGAACTGAGACTAAGCAGATAGAGAAAAGAAGGAAGCTACCTGGGCGCCTATTTGAAAGCGGATTATGAACATTTCTTAGAAAGATGTACCCCGTCTTTCAAGTGAGAAAATCAGTCAACTTCCATCTCAAGTTGCCTTAACGGAGAAAGAGAGTGCTTAGGTGAGGTGCGATCTCTCAATCTCCTTTGATTCCTGACCTAAAGTCTTTGGTAGGCAACTTTTCGACCCTACCATAAAGAAAATGCTATCAGTTAGGTTTTTTAGCTTGCCTTTCTCCTTTCGTTCACTCGGCCTTCAAAGAAAGATGGATGGGGGAAATGGCATAGTCTAGTTGGTGAGAGCCAAAACCTGAGAGAATGTGGGACCTAATCCCTTTCTCAGTCTTAGAGCAAGAAGTTCCTCTATCAAAGAGCGGTTAGGCATGAAGTTCGCTTTCTAACACTCACACCGGCAAGGGAAATGCATTCAGCAGAAAGGGCTCCTACGTTAAGGATTGTTTATGCTGTTCCCCTTGAAAGAGAAGAATCTGTCAACTTATCTATGCCTCTTGGTGAAGTTCTCTCGGAAAGCAAGGAAAGCCATACCCCACAATCTTACTTTCCTGCAATTGAGAACTTAAAGAGCATAACGGGCTCCCCCATCAGATCAGAGAAAAAAATATGGCTCGTGTAACATTTGGTCCAGAAGAGGTAAACCTGCCTCTGCTCTTCTGCTTCAGACAAGTAGGAGACAGAGAAAAACCAGGGGGATGATGAAATTGACGGTGATGCTGAATGGGAGAATCAGGAGGATTTTAATAAAAAAATGAGTAGGGCTCTTTTATCTGATTTAGAAGCAATGGATGAATAAAGATTTACTCCAGACAAGGAAAATTTCACCCCAAATACCTCTATGCTGAAGTCCTTGAAGAAGAAGGGTAGGCTATCAGACATCAATCCAATGAACAGACAAGGCGGCTTGGCCGAGGGGTCAGGAAGAGAGAACACGACTAGACTTTCTGAGTTAGAATATTAGGAACCTTACACCCCCCCATATGAAAGAAAGCAGCCAAAAAGCAAGCCCACGGAGCGGTAGAAAGAACTGCCAGTGCCCGAGAGATGAGTTCAACCCTTTTCTCATCGGGCCAGGATCGATAGCCGTTCGACCTGGGGGGAAGTGCGGTCAGATTCAGAATCCCCAATGTATTGGTCTTGACCTTCGCTTCGAGGGACAAGCACCGCATCTAATTGAATTGATTCACCGGATCTTCCATCTACGAAAATGGAAGAGATGTCTTTGAGGGTCGGCTTCATGAAAGCAAGAAAGTTTCGCGAAAAGAGAGATGGAAGGAGATGGATTTTGCCCAGACGTTGTAAGATCAATTCCCATTCATTATTTAATGGAATAGGGAACGGGCAGAGGCTATCAGGAATGGGCGATAGCCTATGACTCAAAGTGCCGACTATCTATGAATGACCAGGATCGGCATGCCAATCGACGAGATGAGCCTACGAAAGATTTCAAGTTCAGACTGGCCTCCTCACTTACGCAACGAAATGGAGTTGATGGAGTAGCCAGTGCCCTTGACTTATTCTATTCGGTATCGCCTTCTCTCATCGTTAAAGGCGCCGCAAGGCACTCGACTAGAAAGAGTGGATGTTAGGCACGCAGGGAAGACTCTCTGACTATGCGCTGGCCCTATCGAACCAGTCACTTCATACCTTAGACGGTTTAGGCTTTAGATTCGAAAGTTGGGATTGAGCTTTCCCCCATAGGTAAAATAGACTGATTGAGTGAAGAGCCACATCTATCCCACTCTGTGTCCCTTTACTTTCTCTGTGGTTCGCTTTCCCTTCCTTTCTGTGGTAGCTAGGAGCTCTACTAGGTTTGACCTTGGGATATTGACTTATTCAATGAAAGAAAGAATGACGTAGGGAGACTAACTATAAGTAGTAGGAGTTCTGGGCTATCTTACTATAAGTCTCCCTTAGGGTAATTTCTCTAGTGCCAGTACCTTTTACATTAGAGTTAGGCCTAGGCCTGATCCTTTACCTGCGAGCCTACTTCGCCCAGCCAGTACCAGTCAGAAATGAAAAGTTGAAGAAGAAAAGCCTGAACAGGTAAACTCCCTTACAACCTATATAGATTGACTTCTGAGAGTGGAGATACTAATAGCAGGAGCAGGAAGAAAGAGGCCACCGGAGGCACGCATAACCGAATTCGAAGAGTCATTACGATGTCTACTATGTCTTTCATGCTTTCCTAATTATAGGGAGTCTCATACCAGGAATAAGAAGAAGATGAGACTGCTAGTATGTAACGAAATGGAAAGACTTTTCCTATACTTAAAAGAGAGGGCTATAACTACCCGATAGGGGAGGAAGCTAGATATAGATAAATCATATCTGGCCCATCTTCCTTTTCTACTATTCAATCAAGTCCTTCTTTTCTTTTGGAGAGGTTCTTTTCTTTTGGAGAGGGATGACCCACGGGTCAAGCCCTTTGATTTGAGATCCCCAATTACGGGTAAACCCAATCATTTCTATTCTATTATCGTAGATCCCAGGGAAAAAAATCCTTTTTCACATCTCTTGTTGGAATTCTCAATCTCATTTTCAAAGAGGGTCCTTCACCCACCCAAGTTCTTTCGCATGTAGAAAGGAGAAGAGTGAAAAGAGATTACCTAGCTCACATTTCTGACTGGGGTAAAGCTGAAAAGCTCTTGCTTTGCGATCATGCTTCCTCCTTTTAAAGCCGCAAGACTTTTGGAAAGTCTCATTTGCAGTAAAGGATCCATTTCTGGTGGAGCTATATGCTCAATATATGGTAATTACCGTTGTCACTGAGTCCGGAGAGAATGTATTGCCAAAGAGTCGCTGTGATCGCCCCTATTTTCTTCAATTTTTCTACTTGGATGCCCTAGATCGGGCTTTTCAATGCCATTGCCAAAAGGAGCTAGATACGGCTAATAAGTCATTCTTCCCGTCCTTTCACCAAAAAGTGCACTATTTAAAAAGAAAAGAACTAATGACAGAACTGGATCTCTTATATAGAAGTAGAGACGGGCGGTCCTGCCATAGATTTCGCAGGAGGTCAAGCTATCCTCTCACTTTGAAAGAGAGGGGATATCAAAGTCTTGCATTCAAAGTGGCTTCCGCTTTATATGTGGCTAAACAGGAAATGCCGATCTAAATGCCCGGACGTAGCCTCTTTTTGAAAGCTCAGAGAGGGGCTTTAGCCTGGTGACCAAAGTCGCGAATAAGGGAATGTTCTTTTGGGATTGGAATAGACATTCCAAGTTGGTTCAACTCCAACTCGTGACACGGGCATGGGGCATAAAGATTCACTATTACTATTTCTCTATAGAATCTTTCCTCTTTCTCCATATATGATCTTTTTCTTGATAGATATATCATCTATCTATCAAGTCTGTGCTTTAGCAATGTGACCCTCGTTAGAGAAATGAATACATTACCTTTAGTAATTCAAAGGGGATCTCCCCGCTTTTTCGTATCCTCAAGGTACCTTTGCCCATATTCTTTTCAGTTATACAAAGAAGCTCAAACTTCTAGAGCTAGAGCGACTCGTAATAGAACTGACTTTCTGGCTCCTATTTCTTCCATAAAAAGCCATCTCTTTATTTCCTTTCATTACTGGCTTGAATGAATGCTTTAGTAAGGAACTCTCATCGGATTCTCATTACTTACTTGAATTCCTCTTTTTCCCTAGGTAAAGCGCCCCTCTAGTCACCGCGCAGAAGCCTTCTCTAAGGAAACTGACGATCCCACGCTCACCATCTATAAGAAAGGCTCTCATAAGAAAAGAAAGATCGTCAGTTTTGACTTATAGCTTCACGTAGGTCTATGAAGGTATCCCGCTTAGATTGAGAGTACGCCCCACCACGACCACGGATAAAGAAGCCGATTCCAACGTGCTATAGCTATATCGGGAATAGAGGAAAGATAAGATTAGGTCCGCCTTTGCTTACGGGGATGCCGTAAACTGAACACTTTCCAATACTAATAGAGATGAATAAAGAAAAGTACGTTTCTCCATCAGTTGAAAGCTCCCCCTTAGCTTAGCAAGGCTTAGCACAAAAAGAAAGTGAAAATCTCAGTTCTGCTAGGGCCGGTTAAGCCGCATTTAGAGTACCATGGTGGATTCAAAGTTCTTGTTCCCAAAACATAAAATTTATTAGAATAAAGACGGGATCGTAGGACAAATGAACAGAAGGATCAGCTCTCTTCGCCCATAAAAAATGGGAGGAGAAAGTTGCTCGACCGGGAACAAGGACTTGCTTTAGCGGGATTACTGGCCAACTAGCCTTCTTAGCTCGACCGGGCTTTACCACAGGAGAGGTTTGAAAACGCTCGACCTAAAGGGCCTAAGGAGGGGGGGAACGTGAGTTACCCGATTCGAAGATGGGGAACTCTTAGTTACCCGGAGAGGATTGGAGCACTTAACACTTTTGCTTAGCAATCTAGGTTAAGCACTTCGGTGTAAAAGCCAAGCCCTAAAAAAGCTCAAAACTTTTTACCAAAACCCGTCTTTTTTGGCCTCTTTTATATAAAATATGCTATCTAATGTAATTAGACTAGCAGGGCGAAGGGGCAACTGTGTTCTCGAGCGGCTAGTAATAGAAAAATGGAATTTTACGCGGGGAAAATGAGAAAAAGTTTTTATTGCTATTTAGCATTTTTTCGTATGTACGGGATTTATAAAAATGAAATGAAGCTCTTTGTTCCATTGCAATTCAATGGACAGCGGTAATTCGAATTTCGTATATGAGGAACGAAGTAACGTAACTCGACTGAAAGGCTCGATGCAATTGAGTCGACCATCGGTAAGGCGAGGAACAGAGTCGCTTAGCTTTTTTCTTATTTCGCTTTCTACTCCTTCTCCTGTGGAGCCAATTTCAGTGTGAACATTGAGGGGGAGTTACATTGCTAAGAGAATCCCCTGTACCAGTTCCCCTTGATCAAATTGCAAGGGAAGTTTGACTTTCTTTGATGTCGCTGTGCTGAGACTTCAATTACTTTTAGGCTTGCTTCCGCTTTGACTTGGCTATACCTTAACCGTTGACTGCTTAGATTGGTCTTTCCTCCCTTCGATCTAGCCGTCGCCCTGGTAACCGACCCTAGTCTTCCTCGAAATTACGATCCCCTAGGAGTCGGTATAGTTAGGAGTTACGTCGAGCAAGAACACAATCTCGTCCTTTACTTTAGAAAGGGACCTACAATGCAAAAGACGATTCCGCAGCTATTCTATTGAATTTAAATCTTAATAACTTCGATTTTTACAGGAGAGGTGCTAGACTGATAGCCGTAATGATAGGTACTTCAATGCTTGCTATCTTTCTTATGAAAGCATCAGGTATTATTTACTAATAAAGTATAGATAGACCAGGTACCTAAAGTTTCCAGGCTCTGGTATTCTTTTTTAGAAAAGTATAGAAGAACTTGCCCCATTGCACTCACTAGCTGCCCAGGTCTTTCCATTCCTAATATGGATGTTGTGGAATTCTCTACCGGTTCTCGTCCACTTACCGTTGACCTCGCCTCCCACTACAGCAGTAGTGCTGGCATGTAATAAGTTTCTGATCCAACTTCCCTTAATGGGAGGCATTCCGATACCATAGTATGAAACGAAAAGCCCTCTCGAAAACGAGCTAGCATAGACCACTTGCTTCAAAGCTCAAGGTTCTTCTATAGATTTTTTATAGAAAGGTCGGCTCTTTCACTCTCAGCGAGTCGGGATAGATTTGCGGTCATCACATCAGGAACGCTTTGTTTCGGGAACTAGTGCAATAAAAAAAGAAATAAATACAATCCGCTTGCCTCCTTTCCTTTAATGAAGAAGGATTGGTTTAATTGATAGCTACTTTTTTTTTAATAAACCGGATTTTGTTTCAATTCAATGCATCCGGCTAAGAAGAAGAGGGCTAAATGAGCTAGAATAGGGTTATGGATCACTTCTTTATTCTTCTCACATAGTGGATCTCAAGTCTTGATTTTGGCTTCGATCCTTTTTGCCTATTTTCGTTATTTGGTCGAGGAGGGAAGATAGTGAGCTAAAGTTAGAATCCTTTGGTGAATTCCGGTAAGAAGAAGCGAACTTGACTCCTGCTTAAAATGAGTAGCCGGGTTATACTCCAATCGCTGTCACTACGCCCTACCCCCTATCGCTGAGTCTTTGGAAGCGGGTTCACTCCTTTATAGGTCGGAACTCTGGAACCTAAAGACTTTCTCAATCAGACAGGATAGATGGATTGAGTGCGCGTTGCCTTGATTTGAGGTGAACTCCTTTTCTTCTTCATCGTCGTTGGTCCTCCACTTATCGATGACTGCCCGCTGATGGCTCAATCACCTACTATCTTATTATTACTTACGCAATTTCCAAATCGACTTTGCTTTGTTATTATTTGTTAGCAGACAGGGAACTACTATTGACACAAAATAGTATGATTTAGGATAGCTCAAAATAAAAAAATATCTAGGCTCTAAGGCAAAAAGGAGTCCAGCTCTTATCGGGAAAATTCAGATCTATGAACCAAACTTCTGGCCACAACAAATTGTGTATGTTATGTAATATAAATAATAGGCTTGTCGAAACCTCGAGGTGGAAGAATGATGAAACCCGCCAAGTAATATAGTAGTAATTTCTTTCTCAATCCTCTATCGAAGGAACCCCCCCCCCCGAGGGGGAAAGAGGTGGCTAACTTTCCTTGCCCCAGGGAGCTTCTTCTTCTTTGTTTATGTAACTAAGCGTGATAGCTTCACCGCGCTTCTAGCTCTATCTCTATAAGGAATTCTTAAACCGGCCATGCCAGACAAGTACTGGGTTAAGTTCCGCCATCCCCTCCCCCAGTTGCTATGAATCGAGAGAGCCCAGTCGCTCCTCCTGCCTAAAGGCATAAATAGAGGCATAACTCGAGTGATGCCTCTTCTATCTTGTAGATCCAATCCAGACAGATCTAGTATACGTAAAATAATAAGACGGGGTTTTTTCCCTAGGTTAGGGGATTGTGCTACTTGCTTTTTTTATCTTATCTTAGTTGAATAATGGGTCTTTCTCTTTTTCTTTCCTTTCTTGTTCCGTCCTGCGCTAAGCAAGCGAGTCTTTCATTCCTTGCTCAAGTAAGTGAGGACAAGCCCCTTTCGTTTATCCGGATCTGTCTATCCGGGGACTTCTCCAACAACCTCTTCTGGTAAACAATCTCTTATGTACTCAGAAGGGCCTCTCCACTCCCTGTGTTCTTTCAATGTAGCAAGGAGGCCGGCTGAGAATGCCAAGTCGGTCATTCACACTCAGTCAGAGTCCAAATTCCTAGCGTAAGAAAGCCAAAAGGGAATAGGATCGAGCAACTGCGTTTCTTCGTCTTAGACCTCCAACAGAGGTGTATTTCCTTTCAAAGTCAAAGAATTGAGGGGATTCTCTCTCTTTTTTTATACAAAAGGGGCTCACCAGGCGTACTAATTTCATTCGATAGAATGATGAAAAATTTATCACTAACTAGGGGAAGCGCGGACGAGTGGAAGACTTGGGTGTACGTAGTTCAAAAGACTATCTGCTTAAATAAAAAAAAACTCTTCCTCTTTCACTTCTTCTTGTTTAGTTAGTTCAGTAGCTCTTTCAGTTCGAACTTGCCGTTCCGAGTTGCTTCTCTCTGTTTCTGTGGTTAGTGAGTTATGGAGTTGGAGCAGTTATGAATTCTTTCTGGAGTTCTAGTTTTGAGAGCTGTGTGACTAGCTTCCATGAGCGGATAGGATCCTCTTTTAGGGCTCGTTTCGGAGTGAAACGAACGTTGCTCTGAAATTCTTTATTCCCCGCGTTAGACTTTTTAAGAGATGGGTGAATAGACACCGGTGGAATACCTTAAAAGAGAGCCGAAGGAAGAGAACTAGAGAGCTGGAGGGAGGGAAGGAAAAAAATCCTCGATTCAAGACAGTATAAGATTCGTCAGTCTTTTTCGAATGCCCTTCATTTCACTGAGATCACCAATTCAGATTTCGCTTATGGTAAAGTAAGCTAAGCGAAAGCCTCTCAGAAATGAGGGAAAGCCACAGAAGCTGGCCTTACTAGATAGGGGGCAGCCCCAAAAGGGGAATTCTTTGAGTTCATACCCAAGAAGGGCTGCTGCTAAGATCCCAAATCGAGATTGGCTAGATGGGAGTATCTCATTCCCGGCTCGGGAAATTTTGTTTGATAAGATGGATTCCTTCGTGAACAAAGAAGAGAAAGGAGCCCCTAACTAGCTAATATCTGCTGGTCACGGGTCGAATTAGAGTATTTCAACTTGGAAGCTGAAATCAGGTAAAAAAGCTCCCTTGCGGCTTTATAAGATTGCTTGAAAACCCGGGCATTTCACTCCTTCCAAGTATGATATGGCGAAAAAGCAGGTTTCGTAATAGAGCTAATGAGACCATGCCCCGGTTAATAGTGCATCGCCCCCTCGGCCTCATATTCCAAGGGTAAGTGGGATCCCCTGGCTAGGAGGGTATTCAGCAAGTGCTTCCAAATCTTCGCAACATAAGGGCAACGATCGATAGTTGAAACCTGTTTTCAAGTCCGGCGGACTATAAGCTCAGTTCCTACCATTCCCGCTAAAGAAAAAGCCATTCCTGACGAAAGAAAACTCAAAAGGTAGGCGGTTAGACCTAGGACATGTGGGTGGCATAGCAAGAGCCTTCGCTAAGGGCGAAGGGCTTTCAGAAAACTCTATTTGAAGGAGGTGCCTAAACAGATGATTCAAGTTCAACTAATTTTTGTTTGAAATGCTACCTCAAGAGAAGGGGGCCCCTGGTCCGGAAGATGCCTTATTTCTTAAATTAATTAAATAAGGGTATATACTACTACGATTTTATCTATTCGCTGAGAGTCCCAATCTTCTTGAAAAAACGTGATACAGAGAACCAACACATCTTGATGACTGACTTTTCCAGTTTTCATTTCTACATTTAGTAGTCTCATTCGACAGCTAAAATTCATGCTTTTGACGTAGCATCGGGAGTTCAATTGACTAACCTTTCTATAGTGCCCCCATGTTCCTATGATATCCCAACCCGAAATATTTAGCTTTTGCTGTGCCATTGAGAAAGCTAAGCGCACCTGTACATCTCACCCAATTAGTAACTTTTTTTCATATGATGAAAAGATTCTGCTCGTGAGCGTAATGGTATAAGCCTGCCTTCCTGACCACGGATAGGCTACGGGGCTTTGCACTTCGGCCCCATTAGTGTTGCTGTTTTGCTTCCCTCAGGGTTGAAGATAGGGATCTGCTCTTGCGTCTTCCCTGTGATCATTAAAGGAATTCGCCCGTAAAGAGTAGCTTCCGTTGTATTGAGTAATGTGTTGCTCTTTTGAGTATCCCTTTTCGATCGGGTAAGCGAAGAGTAGGTGGTTCATGGGTGCTCCACACCCACGTCTAAGAAGTAGGGAATAGGAAAAGAAAGTAAGATAACTCGGTAAAGGAAAGGCCTTACGCAATTCCTCGCTTTATTTCTATTCCTCAAGTCACGCAGCGGATATGCGACAGCTCCCTCTCTCTTCACTTCGATGCCTCGATTTCATTTTTTTTTTTAGAGGTCTTGTTGTGAGTTGAGCAATGTAGGGCTGTACGCCGGGCCATCTAAGGAAGCTACAGGGATTCTAGGCTCTTTTACACCCAAGTCGAAACTTTCAAACTTAGCCTAGCCGATTTGGTTGTTGGGTTTGTTGTGTTCCTGATTACTGCCCTAAGACTTTCGTTCAGTGACATCACAAGGGTTGGTTTGAGTGCTTAGGGCCATTGGTAGGGGGCTCTCCGAGAGGGCTTCCTTCGCTAGGAAATCGGACTATTATACCGCTACTGACTGACTGGACTTACATCCAGGGAGTGAATTCTCTAGGTTAGGTGAGCTCTTATTCGTCCCTGGCGGACCTGTATACTATTATCCTGTTGGGTAGAAAGAGATTAGCACCAACTGGGATCATAAAGAAACTATTGCTTTAGTAGAACGCCATAAAAAGAAGGTAGCATTTTATTGTCACGATGTAATTCCTCAATTATGATTGATCTGCAAGATCAAAGTCGTTCCTCGGGTCTCATAAATAATGGATCGACAACATTAAAAAGAGTAAACGATTACACTTATAAAAAGTGGTAATCTATTTCCTTACGGGTTGAGCCGATCTTCGAAGAAAGATCAATCTGGCTTCGAGATTGCTGGTCCTTCTCAGTTTGCCCGCCTGTTTAGCCATCTGAGGCGCTTTTAGGTGCCGGCCTTGGCATTTCTTCTATTCTATTATTCTATTTATTATATAAAATTATAAGAGACCGTGGAATTCAGTTCTTTCGGTTTTCCGGAATATGAGTGTGTGACTTTAACTATTGATTGGGGCGTGCAGATATATGATTTTTTCCGTCACATTGGAATTCACAACCAAATCTGTCTCTGTTCCAACCACCGCGTCAGTCCCCCACACAGATGATAGGGCTTGGCTCGTGCCTTCGTTCCAGCTAGAGTAGAATCTGTCTGTCCTCCGGCAGCGAGTGGAGTAGATGAACGTAGCTAGTATAGTCTATTATATGATATAAAAGTCTTTTAGATTGACGTACCGTCGGGGATATTTTCGTATAGTGGGGGCTCTTCTCTTAGGGTTTCGATTTCGAGTTGGAACCTCTAGTCTCGGTCTCGTCTCACAGCAAGCTGTGTGTGTGGTTTAATCCTAGCTATAGGTCCATCGTCCATTAGTCGGGATTCTGTTAGCTGTTCACGAAGTGAGCGAGTTCGGGAGGGCTCCCTCACGGAGTTAGTGAGGCGACTGAACAAAGAGAAAGCGGGGAGGCGGCTGGCGCATTACAACGAATGGGCGTCCGGTTGTAGGCATAGATCCCATGCTCCGTAGTCAATGTGGTCTTCAACTTGTCTTCTCCGGCAATGTGGTCATTGAACGGGCGGTGGTATCCGTCCAGGAATAGGCCTCATTGCCAGCGACTTCCTCCAAGATGGAGTGCTTCCGGGCTAAAGGAAACGGATCCTTCTTTGTGACCTCGCCCGAAAATCTACGCAGATTCTAAGCTTCCCATTCCTTTTGGGCGCCACCACGATGGGCGACACCCAATCGAAGTTTTCACCTAAAAATGATGCCCGCTTCCAATTCTTAACCTCCTCATGGACAGCCTCAGCGTACTTCGGGTATATAGCATAGCAGCGGCTACTAGCTTCCTTAGCTTTTGCTAGGAGCTACTTTGCGGGCGAAGCTCTATAAGCTTGAGTAAAGAGAGCGCTGCACGCCTTTTTTTTTATAGTTGCCCCTTAGCCTCGATAGACTCGGCAGCTTCGCTGCCTTAGCGTATCCTCGTCCGTAATTGATGGCTTTGCCCTTAGTCTTTCCCTTTGTAGAACGATAGCTTCGCTTCCTTAGCGGTCGCTTATTATTATTAGCGTAGCCCCTCCTCGTTCTTATGGGGTTTTCCTCGTCTGGATCTCATTGATCGTAAATATTCTTAGGTTTCGTCAATCACGGTGAGGTGATGGTTGTTTCCGGGCCTGCCTTTGCATGGAATGACCATACGGAAGCCAGCGTACGGATTGAAGAGCCACTGAAAAGGCGTACGGATCGATGACATCTCCTGGAGCGTGCCCCCTTCATTCACTGAAGGGGTATTTACCAGTCGTCATAGTCCACAGTGGTCCAGCCCAGGCTTTCTCCGGCCTAGGTCCAGAGAAATGGCCTTGAACCGTGGGTGCGTCATCCACATTGCATCAAATTGGAAGGCTTTAGTACTCCGTCCCCTCTCTTTCTCCATCTCTTCTCCTGGCAATCTATGACAAATGAATACCAGGAAAGATCTGATGCGCAGAATCGAAAAATTCTCTTATCTTATCGGGGGGAATTAAATAAAAATTTTATTCTAACTTAGTAGACAAATAGGTCACTAGAACTACATTATTTCTTCTTCCCCCACTCCCTTTAACACAAGAGGAAGCACTCAAACAACTTGAATCTGAACGGAGATTCAAACCCAGCCTTCTAATTCTAAAAAATAGGATTTCCTTATTCAATTTTGAAAGGAAGGCAAGAGCTGTAGAGTAGGTGGGTAGGATAGAAATTCTATATTTTCGGAGCGGAGATTTTGTTTACGAAGGTGGTTTGCCAGGATGATTTACTATTTGCATAGTTGGAGTGGAACGAAAGATGCGAGGATTGGGAAGCACCCACCTCGGGCGGCTAGGAGCGGATCTTGCTCCGGATGGAAGGCTTTCTATAACACTGCATTATATAATTTCCTTTCTTGATACCATCTCGTTGCACTCCTCACGCAACATTATAGGGCCGGCCCCCCGGAGGCTGACAGGGAACGGGTTCCTATGCCTCGAGAGCTGGGAAGTTTTGGGTTGGGCTCTGTCCACATCTAAAGCACAGGCTATGAGACCTACCTGGAAAGAACGCTTTCTGAGAGCTCCCAATGTAAGAGCCTGAGATCCTCTATGAAGGTGGTGTGAGCTAGAGACATCTTCAATTACATTTCTACCTCATTTTGCACTTTTCTTGCTTTGAAGATCATCGTCTAGTTTTGTTAGGGCAGTAAAAAAAAGACCCTCGATTCGACGAGACTCGTCGAATTTCTAAGTCTTCTTGTGTATTAAAATAGATAGTATCTGGAAAGCTACTGCCTTAGAGCTCTCGTACTAGAATACTCTAATTATAATAAAGTAATAAAGGAGGATTGGTTGGAATTTTTCTTTTTACTGAAGTGAGTCAGGATCTAATAGCATAAAGAAGGAAGCGAAAAAGTCTCACTGAATACCCTTAAATCGGGATGTATTGGGGTATTAACATGATAAGCTCGTTCCTCCCTACTTTACCTAGGAAATTCTAAAAATCATGAAAAAGACAATCGTTATAAAGTTACTTTGAACGATTCAGATTGTGTTTACCGTATAAGGAATAAGTAAAGAAGACTAAGCTAGTCCGCTTGTGTATCTTTATGTTAGTCCCTCGATCTATCATGATCATGAATCGCGAATGAAGATGTACCCCGTGCGAAGAGCCGCCCTTCTCTTATAGTAAGGTGTGAACTCAATTCTTTCTATGTAAAGAAAGGGGCCTATGAAGAACAACCCACCGCTGGAACTTGCTTTGCTCACGCTCAGCTCGCTCCCACTTGTCTTCCTCCCACTATAATGAAATTTCTTTCCTTTCTTGCCGGATTCTCAACTTGTCCTTTTGCGTGGCCTTATATCCCAAACCTACTCGGAACCAATGAATCAGGGGCTCCAAACAACGAACAATTCCTTGATTTATCTTTCCTAGGCCCTGCCCGGGATGGTAACAGCTTTTAATCATTTCTTTAGCCATCATCAAGGATGCTTCGGAAACCCGAGGGATGAGAAAGCGATTTCACGCTTAAAGATCGGTCCTGTCGAGACAGTTTTCAATGCTAGGAAAAGAAAAGATAACCAAAGCGGTCACTCGTTAATAGTGGAATTCTAGTACTTTTTCTTGCAACTTCCATTGAAAGCACTCCCTTTTGCGCTCTTTCGCCCAGCTAGATATCAATCAATATGTATCTCAAAGCAGCATTTCCTTTCACAGGCATAGGCGAATGCTAAAAGATAAGCATAGGCAGAAGCAGAAAGAACAGATTGACCCCCTACCAGAATAAGATCTCTAGTAGGTTTACCAAATCCTTCTCAACCAAATGTCTTGTGAAAGAGGGCATTCAGTCAGGTCAGGAATCTTGAACAGAAAGAAAGAGGTGGGTGACCCCTCGGCATCAGAATAGGTATAGAAGTCCGCTTTAACCTCCAGGGGACTTTATTTCCCGGTAAGATAGAGCGGAGACAGACAGGCTTTTAAATGTCAATACCCACATATGTAAGGAAAAAAAAAAGATAGTGCAAAAAACGCTTTACCCAATGATAATGATACGAATGTGGAAAGATCAAGATGTGAGAATCATGTAGATGGATTGGCTTATTCCATGTAGCAGTACTTTAAGGGGTTGAGTCTAAAAATGGAATGGATTTCCCGCTTATTGAACTTGACTTCGATTCTAAATTACCAAATAAAGATGTGAATTGAGTGGCACTTTGTAAACGATTGAAGTTTAGCCAGTGGGCCTAGACCCAGTGAATGTTCCAGTTATTGATGATGCCGATGAACCCCTTTCATAAGCGCCACCCAGAGGAGGAATAGGCAGTTTACTTTCTTTTGACTAAGTCAAAGCATTTTTCCATTCTTTTCAAGACTGGTGCTCATTGAGTTCTATATCCAGTTGCCCGAGCTGTTTACATCGTTGACTCAGAACACGAGGTTCCGCACCACTAGTCCCGGCAGCTTCTTCACCACCATAGGAAAAAAGGGGAAGAAAAAGCTTCAGTGTGAAAGTGAACATCAGGGTCAGGCTGGTAGTGGATTCTTAGCTAAGGCAGGGATGGGGATTGCTTTGCCGCCTAGTCATTTCCTGCCGTTATACAGGACGTCCGATACAGGAGCAAGCAAGCCAGAGACTTCTTCCACCCACCATATGATCTAGCTAGCCAATGAGAGACCATGACCTATGTGCCAGCCCTTACCCTCCGGTCGAGCAGAGACGCTAGACACTTTCTTTCTCACTAGCCAAGAGAGGACATCTTAATGGTTGGGTTCGGCTTCAAGTCCTTCGAAAAGATGACTACATCCGGGCTTCGTCTTACCCTTTCGGAAAGAGCTCTAATAGCAGCCTCCACTTCACTCTGAAGAAAGCTAGCTGACAAGATTCACAGTCGATGAAAGAAGGTACAGAGTGATGGCATCCGTAAGAGAGGGAGAAGGAAGCTTGGTTCGACCAGGTATTGAATTTCATCCCTCTACTTAAGTTTACACGACCCTTGCAGGCTTACGAAAAGACAGATTGACCTTAGAGTAGAGAGCAAGAACCGAGGACTGAGTCTATCTTAGAGTCTCGGATTCTCTAACCAAGCTTACTTACCTACGAAAAAGACCTGAAAGGAGAGAAAACTTTCTAGGCAAGAAAGCGGTTCAACCCGAAATGTAGATAACCTAGCTTATTCGCTCCTTAACCATAGAACCAAGTACTCGCAACTTACTCCGACTTATCGCTTAGAGCTGAATGAAGGGATTTACGTGACGTGACGGCTTGAAGTCGTTTCGTACCTAGGCGCCGATTGAGCGAAGCGATTCTTCGTTTCCGTTGAAAGCAAAGCAAAGTCAGTATGGTGAGTTAAGTTGAGATATCTTTCGGGGAATGTGATCTTTCTTTCGTGTGCCGTTGATATGCCGTGTTGTTAGCAGTCCAGTCAGTCTTTGAGGTAGCAGTAGCTACTGAGTCCGTTAACTGGGTAGTGAATGAATGGTTTCTTCGCTAGCTTTTGTTCTTTTTAATTAAAGCTTCTTTCCGGAGGAGTTGAATCTAGTGAGAGAAATAGCCGTGTAGCAATAACTGTTTTCTTTTTTTCATCTCGATTTTGTGTGAAGCATGAATGAGAAAGAAGAGGGTTTTCGCGTCTAGATGGACCATCAGGATTAGGAAGCGGGCTCTAAAGGCCCTTCTTTTATATTACCCATCTCTGCAACCACCCTACATGGATTCTCGATTAGATGAAAAGATTTTTTTTAGCTTCTCGTCGGTAAGAAAGTGGACGTATTAGCCCCTCTCTCTCTTCTCGAACTATTCCTAGTACTTTTTTTTTACGTAAAGAAGAAAGTGACTGAAAGGAGAAGGCACAAAACTAGCCTTTTTTTTCACTTTTCTTAACCCGATGAAAAACTTCCCGCAACACTGCCCATACAATAAGTTACGAACGGAAGGAACTGACTATAGCGTGACTATTCCTACTAAAGGCAAGAGGTGATGTAGCTGAGCTGTCTGTTTTTCCTTGAGCGAGACTTTGTTGTTTTTTATACCCTTATTAAATAAAGGGAAGCGTTAGGAAGTCCTTGGAGGAGAAAGGTCTTCTTTAAGACCTTTCCTTGGCATAATCTTCGAACGGGAAAGTGGGCTGGCTATCGCCCTTGTTTCATCCTAAATTGAGCCCTTTTTTATATTATTGTCCGGGGTTGGACTGAGACTGAGTTGGGCAAGGGCCTTTACTTTACTATCTTTTCTTTTGACACGTACGATGTGTAGCCTTTCCATCCTCAATGCCCTATTTGGAATGACAATCGATGTTACTCTCACCGTAATTCCCGTCTGCATCCCCTTCTTTTCTTGCTCCTGGCAGCCTTGAACTTTGCTTGGATAGAGTTGCCTTTAGCTATTCAATGAAACCCGTCCGCCAATCAATCTCCTACTTTTTTTATAAGCCTATCTACTGGCTGGGATTCTCTCTTGTGGTATGCCTTGGGGGATAAAGAGATGCTATCTCGTCTTACGGTCTTATAGCACCTGATCTCTGGCCGAGCCTTTGTTACACGAGTTTGAGCTTTCCCACCGGAAATGCCTTTCTTTTGGCACAGGTTTGTGTTTTTAGGATGCCTTTGTTCGGCCTCTTGGCTTGGTTGGGACTTCACCCAAAAAGGTGTTTCTATATGGGCATCCTTCAAGCTTTGATTGGGATTGGACGGATCCCTGTAACAAGAACAAGATGAAGATAAAGCCTTAATGCTCCACCCCGGACTTATTAATAAGAGGATCAAAGCAGTAGATGTCCCAGTGACGTCAACTCAAGAAAGATTCGAGGGGGCCTTCTTCACGCTGCACCCTAACACTAACTTTTTTTTCTGTTGCTTGCCACAATCCTTTCTTTGGTTCCAGCGGTTCTCACTAATGCTTTGAGTGCGCTTGATTGATGGCTTGCTGTCTTGACTCGGAGATGAACCCGAAAAGGCTTTCTTTCTTTGGTTTTTCCCTGCTGGCCTATTCGGTTGGAACTCTTATCCTCTTTCTTGCTTGCTTGTTTCCCCCCTCTTCTTTCGTCTATGCTTTGGGTAAAGCGGCTAAATCCTATGGAGAAATTCGCTACGTGAAAGCTAAAAGCTAAGCTAGTAGAATCCTTACTCCTTTCTTATATCCCTCGTCTCCCATAGCCAATGGCTCATTCGCTTCCTAGAGAGCTGGGATAAGACTCAATCAGCCTATTGGTTTGGTTCTTTCGGTTCTAGAGAGTCGCTCAGAGTAAAATCTGTCTCATCTTATTTCATCTTATTTAATGATTATAAAATGCCTTTCATCAAAGAAAGTCTCTCCCTCACTGTGGTCAGTCTGCTTTTCTGCTCATCAAGCTAATCAGTAGTCTGCCTGACGAGGGCTAGGCAAATTTCCACTGTTAACCAAAGCGCTAATCTCTTCTAAGCCCTTCGCCTGCTAACTCATTAAAGTAAAAAAAGTAAACCGGGTGATAGAATGCTTGAATGCCAGGAATTACTTCCCGAAGTCAAGGACTTAGCGCTGTGATCCGCTAATTCATCTCTTGATCTGGTATTCCGCAAAGGAGGTAGATAGGGGCAGCGAAAGAAGTGTCGAGGGCAGAAGAAAGGGTTTTCAATTCAAGGTTCCCGCTCTTGGAAATTGCCATAGGAAGAAGACATTCATTTTCCAGTGGGGCTAAAGAGATAGGGGGGAAGTGATTTATTAGTTAATGCTCAAGTACAGGCGGAGTTAGCGCAAAGGAAGAAGTGATACGACTGATAAGAGGAGGAGAGGGAATCCCATTATCTTTTAGGTTACTAAATGGTTCTCTTCGCCGCATGAGACTGAAACGAGTGAACTCCTTCCCTATCATGGAAGTTAGCTCAAACCCTTATCCCTTTTTGCTTGTCTTGACTCGATTATTTAAGAGGGAAAGGAAAGATCACTCCTAAATACTAAATGCAGCAATTTCTTTATATACGATACCACCAAAGGAAACTTCTTCAACTATGGCAATTCTTGGTCCCAGCTAAACAAGATAAAGAGCATCTATCCTAGCAGCGGTAATGCCGATTCCAAGACCTGGTTCAAGCTTTCAAGCAGAAAGGCTGACGGGATGTATAATAGGATGAGAGCACCTGATTAGCAAGAAAAGCTTTCCCTGCTCTGCTCCTAGCAATGATCGTCTAGAGCTATGTCTTCACTGACCGGCACGGAAGCCCGTCC
>CATIWQ010003787.1:0-17964 GCA_949673415.1 Euphorbia schlechtendalii
GTACAAAGCTTATTATACTAAAGCTTAATAAACATAAAAACATCCACAGTTCAAAGTCATCTATCCAAACCCCACCATTATGGACCATAGCAACAAAAACATCTATTAGATTGAAAGCTCAATAGGTACCAAATCTGAAAATAAAAGTCAAAACAACAAAAAAATAAAATTGGATTTCGAAAATAACAAATTCAAAATGAGAAATTAAAAACAAGAACTAAGCAAATGCCGATCGCAAAAGTAAAATTAACAAGGAATTTGAAATTCAAAAGAAGCTTCAAACACAGAATTTTCAAAATTAGCAACTAGAAACAAAAACTAACCAAAGTTTATTCTAAAACATAATAAATTAGAAAAATTGAAGAACTCAATGATTTCCAAATGCCTAGCATTGCGTCAAACATTTTATGAGCGAGTTTTAAACGACTAATGCTAACATATGCAGTCACTATAGAATTATTTGACATCAAATCTCTCTGAGTCATTTTAGCGAACACCTTCTAGGCATTTTCCAAAGATCCACAATTTCCATACATATGAACCACTGATGTTTGTACTGGTAAAACAGAATCGAGACATGAAATATAAAAATCCATAAGAAGAAATCACATGATCTGAGAATAATATAAAAATTGAGATCGAAAATTAACTAGACAAAAATAAAAATAGTAATCGAAAAACAAATGAATGAATGAAGGATAGAAATATAAATCTTGAAGAAAGGAATATAATATCATAAAGGAAAAACATAACAAATGTGAGAAATCTAAATTCCGGTAGAAGAGATGCAAATTAAAATTAAGAATGCAATAGATATAAATATAATAATTGTTGATCAAACAATAAACAGTAGAAAAGTATCCAAACAAATGAATTAAGAGAAGAGAAAGAGGGGTAACAAATAGAGTCAACAATTGTGAAGGTTATGGTAGAGGACCAAGAATCGACATTGACATGAGGTTCCCAGCCACAATCATCACCTACCACATGCTGCACCTGTCCTTCTACGCAATAATATTAAGAAGAAGAAGTCGAGAAATCAATGAGATGAAATTGAGAAACCATGGAGAAGAAAATTGCCAGTTAGATATTGCTCAAGGAGACACAAATCGTGATTAAAAGAAGAAGAACGAGCTGAAGGAGAGCAGAACGAGTTGGAGGAGAAATCCCCTATTTTCTTAATTACGTATAACTATAAATATGAAACTTAAAAAAGACAGCATTACTAATAAATGTTGTTTATGATATTTTTATTATTTAATCTAATTTTCAATCATTCCTTACAATTCCCCAAGTTTAAGAAGCTCATTCTTTATAATCAATATTTTACAAAGATGTAAAAATTGAAAAATACTTTCACAAAACATAAAAATAGCCCCTACTGTACAAAAAAGTGAAATCAAACCGCCTACCTCCTTTCTGATACCTTGCGCGACTTCTCTTCCTCGTGATTTCAAATCATCAGTTCATCACCATCAGAAAATCTTCCCACCACCGGCTAACGTTATTGGAATCCCATTGGTGACTTTTAATCCCTAATTAAATTCATGCCAAGTTATTGTTCGTTAAGTTAAAATCCCTAGTTTGGTTATGAGTTGTTCTATTTAACTAAGTTTTTTTTTAACTTCTAATACTGATTTTGTATTCGAAACGATGTTCATAGCTATCTATTATGCTTAATTCTAAGAAAAATCATTCATTCTTCTTGAAAATGTGATTTGGCTCAATTGTATGATTATTATGGTTCATGATTATGCTAGCAATAGAGTAACATTAACTGGTTATTTTGGTGGCTTTGTTTTGCTTTTTTGTTTTCTTTCTTTCTTTTTCCTTTTCTCACTGTAATTTTTATTCATTGTTTTTTGGATGAGATGATTATGTAAAGATTTTCATGTTTTTTTGTATACGTCCCCGCAACATGTTCGATGAAATGCTTGATTTGAAACAAAGATCTTATACCACTCTTATACAAGGTATAATATCTTTGTTTTTTGCAATTACAATGAGGAATGTGTGAGAAAGTATGTTCACAACATATGCAGAAATTATTGCATAGACATCAATGGTTTTGCCCATAATCGGATTGTTGCTTAATTAACAAGATTTTGTTGCTTAATTTGTTTATTATTTGGTGATAAAAATCAAAGCTCTTAATTCTTTAGTTGTTTGTATATGATTGCAACGTGTTCGATGAAATGCTTTACTTGAAACAAAGGTCTTATACCACTCTTATACAGGGTAGAATGCATTTGTTTTAAGTCAAGCATTTCATCGAACATGTTCCATCACTCTTATACAAGGTACAAGACATTCATGCCAAGGTTTTTTTACGAGAAAGTGAGTCAAGGGGCAATATACTATATAAATATATTATACCATATATAAGAGCTTTCACATCATGTTTAAGATCTTCATGCCATGATATTCATATGAATTCAATATTGTTGATCCTAAAAGAAAAAAAACTATATAAATTTATTACACCACTCTTATACCATGTATAAAGCCTTCATTAAAATGCAGTATAAAAGGTTAGGGTAAACTTCAAAAAAGTATCATGTGATTTGGATCGTTTACAAAAGTGGGCTTATGGTATTTTGGGTCTCAAAAAGGGGCTTGAGGTTTCACACCGTTAACAAATAAGGGATTTTTTTGCTAACACAATCAAAATTGATGATGTAGCAGAAGGTTAAAATGGGAAATCAACATTTGTCTCTTCTCCTTCTATTTCTTTGCTCTGCAAAAAAAAATCCTAAAATCCAACTTGAGATCAATTCAATTTTCAAAGTTCAACCAAATCGTAGGGAAAAGTCATCAATAGATATCAACTAACGATTTCCTACCGTAATCTCTGACTTCACCGTCGAGAAATTCTACGTTCGACATCTTTCTGAGAAGTTTGACTCTGCCGACAAACATGATATTGGTTTACTGGAAAGTCTTCGTTCTCAACCGGTTTTGGTGGCGAGGCTGATGAGACTCGATGAGGTTCTGATGAATACCGGAGTGAAATTATCGATCGTAAAGAAACTGCGGAGGCTGATGAGAGCGTTGGAGAAGTGCGATGAGGATTTACAGGCTTTGAAAGTTTGATGAAGATTTTCAGCAAAACTCAACTTAAAGAAAATGAGAAAAAGAAAGAAGAAAATATGGGCAATAAATATTTCAACTTAGACAAAGGAAACAAAACATTATTTTGGTGGTGGGTAAATCTTGGCAATCCTCGGTAATTTATCTGAATTAATAGGCCTCTTTTTTGCTTTTGAAACTTTCAAATATTTCGTAAATCTTGGTAATTAATTTGCAGGGCTGCTATCAAAACTTTGAAGGATTCCAACTATGAGCACCTGGACATTGCTGTTGAAAAGCATCTTATTTCGCACAAAATGTCGACGAAACCAACAAGACCATTAACAAGAGTACGACAACATGATTTATTCATTTTTTCCAATTATTGGTTAGATTAGAAATCAAATATCTATTTTTTAAATTTACAAAGATGAGATGTTCAATAAAGAAGAAAAGAAAATCCAGAAGATAAAGATGCAGGTAGAAGAAGAGGAAAGTAGAAAAATGTAAGTTTCCCTTTTTACCCATTGCCACGTCATCAATTTTGACGGCGTTAGCAAAAAATCCCTTATTTGCTAAAGGTGCGAAACTTTAGACCCTCTTTTGAGACCTGAAATACCACAAACTCGTTTTTTAAAACGGTCCAAACAACATGGTATTTTTTTGAACTTTACCTATAAGGTTAGTATACCACTATTATACAGAAAAAATTTTGTTGTCCGTTGTCTCCAACCAGTTTTTTGACATTTGGCTATCCTAGTTTTCAAAAAGTTGATTAACGCAAAGAAAACTTTGCTAACTCATCTCATCTCCTTCTGCTAATTCCTTGAACTAAGAAACTCTCTCTCATTCCTCTTCTAATGTCTTATGTTTAATCAAGATTAAAATTCTCAGCACCAACATATTCAGTATTTTAAACAAATCTCATTTTCCCCACATTAATCTACAACCACCACAGGAATCCCGTTTCTTCTCACTGTCCTCTCCCATCCCGATAACAAACCTGGCTAGATTGGCAGAAACCACGCCTCTGTAATATGCACAGTGGAAGCAAATTAAAACCCCATCAAAGAATGACAAATTACTCAGATCAACCTTTCTAACAAGCAGCAAGGAATTGACCAATTCAACACCAACAACGTCAGAAACACCAAATCGAATGATGTTCATGACTTCATGGTTGGTGCTTGTGGAAACACAGAGGATAATAGACTGTTTTTGAAAGAGGTTGAGAGGTTGGAGATGAGAAAAGAAGGATTTGAAGGAAGAGAGATTGGAAAGCAAGTATATGGAGGACCAAAGGCGGTGATATTTATTCAAAGGGGAAAGATAAGGGCGTTTGAGAGAAGTGTTGCAGGTAGAAGAAGGAAACTGGAGATGGGGTTTGGTAATTGGGGTATTTGGGGAACATAATTTTAGGGGACTCGTAGTAGACGTTGGAAAAGGATGATACATGGTACAGAGATTTTTGTTCAAGGAGTTAACAGAGGGGTATTAAAATTATCATCATTAACCTGCGTTAAATAGCTCTAAGCTCACTAGGATTTGAATAGCCACATGTCAAAAAACTGGTTGGAGGCGGGGAAGGTTACAAAAAACTTGGGACAACATATTCTTTCATGTATTATACCATGTTAAGATTGGGATAGATTTTTTTTTGAAAAAAATCAAAGTGTATGTCATTTGAAAGATAAAATTAAGATTAACAAAATATTTCAAAGGGTAAATTCAAAAAAATCAACGGTTCGTGAAATATGAACGTTTGAAGTTGCAAAATTTAAATTAAATAGGAGGAAGAAAGTAGTTACAAGGTGGAAACAAGCAACAAAAAAAAAAGGGTAAAACAAAAAATAGATACTAATGGAATAACAAAGTTAATACTTCCTCTTTGTTATAAAATCAATAATTTTGAGCATTTACTTTAATTTCCCATTTCTATACCGCTCATATTTCATCTTTATTTCCAATGAAGGATAACACTACATATCCAACACTCCACCTCAAGTGCAACTATTCTTGAACCAGTTGATACTTACCAAACATTCCTTGACCTATATTTTCCAAGGCTCAAGGTCATCAACGGATCAAGTGGTGGTGACCACACAGTTTACCATTGAATTAAATTTGGTAACACTAATCAAATGATAATCAAAGGGAAAATAACATATATTTATAAAAACAAAGACGCCATCAAACACATTTTTTTTTATATTTAAGACTCGCTTCTCAATTCATTCATGTGCAACATAAATGCCAAATATCTATTTTGCAGCTAAATTATTATTTTGGTATCCATTTTACTCAGAACTCTTCATTTGAAATGAATTCCATTCATTTTGTTTTATTCTTCCAAACCAATAGGCTCTCCTATAAACTGTCCTGTAGTCAAGAGTGCCTTTTCAATTTTTTTGCATCCACTAAATTTTGATTTTGTTTAGCCGGATGGTTCTTCCAAAGATTTAATTCTCTTCCAAATATCTTTTTCTTATTTTATTAATAGGTAGTTTAATTTCAGTCACGAAACATTACAGTACTAAACCATTTTTTTTATATGAGTGAAAATAGATAAAGCTATTGAAAAGCATGCCATGTTGTAAGAAACAATATAAAAATGAAACAGATTTCAATTATTTGGCAACTTGGATACCACACTACATCAATATGAAAAAGATGCATTATTAAAGCAAAAATTTGAGATTCTTACTATGATTGGGGAAGTTACAAGTTCAACACACACAAAGATTAGGTTATCGTTATTTAGCCTAACTATTAAAATTACTAAATTAGCCGAAATAAGGATGGCTCCCGTAACCCTAGATAGTCGTCGCCACAAAACCCATCATCCTTACACCAGAAATCATAGCGGATCAAACCCCCAACCTAAAACCCAACCTTGATCGAAGCTACATGCCAGTGGCAGCTACTCTCAGTCGTGCCCTAAGTGTAACCCTAGATAAGCCGACGAAGATTTATTTTTAAAATTTCCAGCTTCTCATGACAGATCTTCCATGCAGCGTGTTTTCGTTAAGTTTGAAATTCTTGGCACTTTTTATGAGACCAAGAAGCGAAACGCAAGGAATCAATGTTTCGGTTTTTTAACCTTGGGAGGATCGATTCCAGCCCATGAGGAGTTGTATCATTTGAATGCTAATCAGAAGGTTCAAATTACTTGCGTATATTGCCAGGTTTGATAATCGAGCAGTAACCAACATGATAAGCAACTTTGTACGTCTTACCCCAATAGCCAAGGAAGCCCCAAAATTTTCATTCCCTGCGTCCCAGAGAGATTCGTGTTCTTATGCGGAGGTATAGTTGCACCCATGAATAAACCTATAGCGTTGATTTCAAAATCGGAAGTCAGGAAGGTAGATTGAATCCCCCTCTCTTGTATGGTGAAAGTTAAGAAGATTGGTGTCATCCCGAAGTTGTTCTCCTTGATTCGGAGAAGAAACTTTGCAATTAATTTTGTTGCACCGGTAGGTGGAGATTTAGTAGTGATCTCCTTCTTCTCAGAAGACGCTCTCAATGGCTTTTTGGAAGGAGATTGGTTGTCTCTTCGCAATCTATTATCTGAGGTTAAATTGTATTCTATTGACTTTATACCAACGGAACAATTGTGTATTGTAGATCTCTTCGGTATTCTTCCGGCTATAATTACAGAAAGCTTGATCTCGGAAGTTGTAGGGGTGATAGGTAATTTGATGACAATTGACTATAATTTCTCTAGGCCAGACTGTTTGGATATAGTATCGTGTATGATTAGTGTCCCATGTGGTTCACTGGTGGACTCCATTATTAATTTATCTATCAGCAATGTTATTGTGAAAGTTATAGCGAAAATTCGGCAACTAACGGCTTGTAGTAACTGTGTTGATCTAAAGTCTCTTTCATTAAGCTCATCCATTGCATGGGAAGGAGATAGGCTATTAGTGAAGTCATTTAAAAGCAAGGTTAATGAATCACCATCAAAGCTGAAGATTTCTGAGTATGTTAGCAATGATGTTGCCGTGTCTCTTGTTCAAGTCACTACAAACTTTGACAGAACTGTACCAGATGACTTAAATAATTCTGCTCCACCCTCTACTTCCATTGTTGCTGCTGTCCTTCATGTTGAGAGTTCTTTTGCAGTCCCGAAAACCTGTCGTTCCTCTTCATTCTACTACGAACCAGACATAAGAAATATGAACCGCCTATTTTTGCAATCCCATCAACAAAAACCAAGTGAAGCATTACTCACCTAGGCAGATGGACTGAAACTCGACCTTTTCAACAAGAATGCCAAGTCTCTAGTAGTGGGGGCTATCGAGGCTCAAATGGATTCTTAAATGCTTGTGTAATCGAGGTTTTTATTCCATTTTCTTTGTCATTATCTTTTGTTATCTGGAATTGTCGAGGTGAATTAGCCAATAAATTAAAGCACAGATTCATTAATTCGATTATTAAAAAACATTCTCTTGATTTTGTGGTACTTGGTTGTTTCGATCTCGGAGGTTATTTTGCGTAAGTTATGGGGTCATAATGATTTTGATTCATATTGCGTGAGCTCCATTGGCATGTCAGGAGGTTTAGTAATTACGTGGAATAAAGTGCTATTAAATGGATCACTTTTTGCATCATCATCTAGATGGATAATCATTTGGTTCAAACTCGTCTCTGTTGCTTTAGACTTTTTTTTTGTTGCAATATATGCTACGATTGAGTGGATTGAAAGGAAAACTATGTGGCCTAAATTATCGGTAATTATTCGCAACTTGAGAATGTGATTGTTTCTGGAGATTTTAATGAGGTTCTATATGGCTATGAATGATCGAGTGGGATGACCTCTCCCTCTTTAACACATTTTCAAGATTTTGTAAATGATTGCAATCTTCTTGATATCCCTCTCGAAGGTGGAGACTATACATGGCATAATTCAAGATCTTATTATTTTTCAAAGTTTTCCTTTTCTTTTCCTCAACCTTTTGTAGCGAACCTTTTATTTTTATCTTAATAAAACGTTAGGGGGGTTGTTAGGAGTAGGGAAGCACTAGTGCAAAAAGGGCCTATGGGGTCGCACCATTCGGAAGGGTTGCACCAGAAACCGTCCGCGAAAGCTTATAAAAAAATGCGAAACAGTCATTACGGACGGTTCTTTACAAATAACCATTGGGAATGCTCATTTTTAGTAATACGGACGGTTCTTGATAGTGAACCATCCGTATTACCAAAAGTGTTTTTAGTAATATGGATGGTTCACTATTAAGGACCGTCCGTATTACTACCCTTACAAATAAAATCCCCAAATCTATCAGTACTGCGCCACTACCATCGTTAAATATCCCTAAGCGCCAAATCGATCACTGCGTAACATCTCAGCTCCGGTAACTCCATTGCCTTCGTCGCTCCACCACCTCCGTCGCATCTCCTTAAGGGCGGGTCCCCCTATGGTGTTAACGTCATGGCCTACTTTCGGGTGTGGGCTATAAGCGACGCTTTCACTGAGGGACTAGTGTCACCCTTGCTTCTTTCTTCTTAGCCCTAATTTTAATTAAAAAAAATTCAAGATCCTATTCATGAATTGATAGAGTGTTGATTTCGTGTACCATTACGGATAATTGGCCAAATTTATCCACGAGAACACTAGATTCCTCTTTATTAGATTACTTTCCAATCCTATTTAGTAGCCTATCTCGGCTCTAATCGAGAAAGAAACCATTTCGGTCACTAAATTATTGATGGGAAACTGACGATTTCCTACATTTCTTGCAATCCAAATGGACAGCCATCTATAGAGATCAACTAGGACGTAGCTTCAACTGTAGACTGCAGGTTTTGAGCAAGGCAATCCGGCCTCCGCACGAGGAAAAATTCAGGAATATGAAACTAAAAATTTCAGACTTGGAGAGAAGGGTTTTACCCCTCACGGATAACTCAATCTTGAGACCCCTGAATAGTTCAGATTCGGTAGATTTGGCTTCGATCAAGGCGGAACTGATGAGAAACAGAATCATCTTTAAGAATATCCGCCATCAACAGTCTCGGGTTAGGTGGTCTCTACTTGGTGACAATAACTCAAATTTTGTTCACAAGATTGCATCTACTAGATTCCGAAATAATTGCATTTCATGCCTTAAATTAAATGGGAGTCTCACCTATGACATATCGATAATTTCAGAGGCCATAATTGAGTTCTATTCGAAGCTATTTGTAGCCCCTCAATTGATCCCTTTCTCTCTTCGGAAGCTCAGATTTAATCAGGGTTTCGGAAAATGATAATCGCTTGCTGATGCAAAATTTTTCGGAAGAAGAAATTTGGAAGGCGGTTTATTCTTGCCATGAGAATAAATTGTCGGTCCGGATGGTTTCAACCATTTTTTCTACAAGCGAGCATGGAATTTTTTGAAGCCTGATTTCTTGAAGTTATTCAAGGAATTCTATGTTTCAGCTTCACTTCCTCCGCCGATCAAATCTTCTTACACGGTGCTTATTCCAAAATTCCGGGTTCATGTTCCATCCAAAATTTTAGACCTATTGCTTTAATCCGTGGAGTATATAAGGTAGTTGCCAAGCTACTCTTAGCCCGTTACAAGCCGATATTACCCTCTCTAATATCTGGTAATCAATTTGCCTTTGTTCGGGGTCGTAACATTCGCGAATGCACTTTTGTTACTTCCGAGGTCATTAATTCGGTCCATCTTAGCCGAAGGGGCTGTTTCATTTTCAAGCTGGATTTTCATAAGGCTTTTGACACCATCTCTTGGAAATATATTGATGCGATCTTTATTAAAATGGGTTTTTGTTATAAATGGATTTCATGGTTTCAAGGATGTCGCTTCAACTCCACCACCTCTATCTTATTAAATGGTAGTCCAAGCTCACCAATGTATATTCATAGGGGAGTGAAACAAGGTGATACCCTCTCACCTTTCATTTTTGTACTTGCGGAGGAAGGACTCAAGCAACTTTTTGACACTAGCATTCGAGAATGATTGATTCCGGGCTTTAAATTAGAAGATGGGTCTCCCGATGTATTGTTGTTTCAATTTGTGGATGATACCAATTATTTTTTACCGGTGCATGTTAATCTCATTAAACCATTTATTCAGATTCTACGATGCTTTGAGATGATCTCGGGTCTAAAGATAAATTTTCACAAGAGTTCAATTATTGGAGTAAATACCGGCGATGCCACCGTGAGTCTTTGTGCATCAGAAATGGGATGCAAAACTGAGAGGCTGCCCGTTTATCATCTTGGAACTCCTCTTCATTATAAACGATTAAATGTTTGTAATTTGGATATGTTGGTGAGGAAATTTCAGATGTGTTTAGCCTCATGGGAAGGGAAGTGTCTCTCTTATGTGGGAAGGGAATCTTAATTAAATCAGTGCTCTCGTCAATCCCAATTGACATGCTTTCACTCTACAAGCTTCCGATAGCGGTGGAGAATGAATTGGTATCTATTATTCATAATTTCTTTGGAGGGGAGACTCGATTAATAGAGGTATATGCAAAGTTAGTTGGAATACAATTAATCTTCCTAAACACTTAGGCAATGTATCAATTCGGGATTTAAAATTAATAAATTGCAGCCTTCTTCTAAAATGGATTTGGCGCCTTCAGTTTAGAGATAATTCGTCACTTTGGTCGTATTTTTCTGCAAGTAGACATGGAATTACTTCGTGGTGGGACTTATTGAATTTTGAAGCGTTAAAACTTTCACCAATCTGGAGTGACATAATAGGGAGCTGCTGCCGCCAACAACATTTTTGGGAATTTTTCTTGAAAAACATTGCTGTTCGGATAAGCAATGGCTACTTGGGTAATTTTTGGCAAGATAATTGGACTTCGAGGGGACCTCTTAAGGACATTTTTAGGAATTTATGGCAGCTTTGTAGGTTTCAGGAAGGGTTTGTTCAGCAGGTATGCCCTCTGTTATTTGGCAATTCTGTCCAGGGTAGACCGCTTTGGTCTCGACGCCTCCACCTTACCGAAATTGAAAGTTGTTCGATGCTAAAAGATTTAATCGCTGAATCAACCCCGTCCATTTTCTCATCATCATCCTCGACGTGTAATAATCTCAGATGCATCTTGTCCCAACTTCTTCGCCTCGGAATCGATTGATCATGTGCTCCTTTTCTGCAAGGACAGTTGGTCTATTTGGTGTTCAGCATTCAACTGGCTTGGCATTTTTTCTCAAATTCCAGGAAGCCCTCACGAGTTCCTCCTACTATGGAGATCTTTCTTCCCTCTCGATGTTAAGAGTGATTTTGCAATGGCCTTATGGTTCTCGATTACTTGGAGTATCTAGAAAAGAAGGAATAAACTCATCTTTGATGGAGCAATTGACCGAGAAGACTTGCTACTTTGGAACATCAACAAGTGTTGGTTCTTCTTCAAGATTAGAAACAAGAATTTCACTATTGCAGTTTCAGATCTCTTAGTTGATTCAAGTTTTCTTCTCTCATAGGCTGTTTTGTATCTTGTAAGAACCTTGAATTTTTTGGGCAAGTCACTTTGTGATTTGCTCTTTATAATGAAAAGAGGGATGTGTATTTTGTAGGGAAGCGAACGCATCAACCTAGTTGAGAAGTTCGTCCCGAAATTTTCACCAATTCTAATTTTTTTCCGATGGAGGAACACATCATTCCTTCGGAGGTTTTTTTTTTAAAAAAAAAAAAAAAGATTAGGTTATCGTTTCTCTTCAATATTTAATTTAGTTGCAAATTGCATGAATTCAAAGAACTTCAAAAAAATATGTACAAAGCAATTATAATTCATCGATTGAGTTATTAAGCAAGATAAAGATGTATAGGCAAACAAGGAACTCCAAATAAAATCAAAGGCTTTGCAAGTGCAAGACAATCTTTAGCTTCATTGAGGTCAAAGCTTTTGTGATCAAAAGGTGCACTCCAATTAAATCCTTGTAGAAGTCTAGCAAGTTGCATCACGGTCATTGCTGATCCCAATGCTAATCCAGGACATCCACGTTTTACAGTGGTGAATACCACATTCCTTGTTCTACAAATGTCGCTCGGGGTTGAACTTTTCGGGTTCTTCCCAAACCTTTGGGTTTCGTCCAAGACCCATACAACTCAGTAAGACATGAATACCTTTGGGAATGAAGAAGTTTTCGACGGTTGTATCACTCATAGCAACATGGGGAACATTGAATGGAAAAGTAGGATGGAGGCGAAACGATTCTCTTGTGCATGCCTCAACTAATCTTTCTTTCCCCACAACTCGATCTATTTCTTCTACAGCTTTTGCTAGGATATCTGGTTGGTTTATCATCTCTGCTAATGTCCACTCTACAATATTTGCGGGATTATCAATAACTGCTATCATTATTTCCTGCAAACATATTGATCGAATCGATTTTCATGTTAATTTTTTGAGGATCTCATTATTATACTGAGAGGCAAAGACAGATATGATTAGTAACCTTACAATTATTTGAGCTTGAATTTCTTCTTTGGAGAGTAAAGGTTTACTATTAGCATCTTTTAATGTGATAAAGAAATCCAAAACATCATCCACTTCCATCTTAATCCCAGAACTCCATTGTTGGATTCTTTGTTCGACTAACGGATCTTGATATTTCCTCATAATCCGTGTAGCTTCTTTTATAGATTTTTCATGACCATCCAAGTCCAACCCAACCAAGCAAGGCAAAAAATCTGAAAGAGAACGAATATATATTGTCAAGTACTCCATAACTGGCTTTGATGTGCTCTTCATGCTCAAAACTAGAACCACCATCTTTCTTTTGAACCCCAAAAGACCTCTTGGTAAAAATCATATTCCTTACCAAATTCCCACCAGTTTGTTGTAAAACATGACGGAAATTTACTAGGCCTCCACCAATGTTCGATGTTGTACACAAGTTGTATACGTGTTGAATAAGATAATTAGCTTCTTTGATCCTTTTTGCATAGAAAAACTTATGTCTGGCCGGAGAAGCATTTCAGAAAGAAGAACTTTCTTCATTTTTCACCACTGGTCCCCAAACGGAGACAATATGGTTGCTAAATACCCACCGGATGCAATGCATGTCAAAATAAAAAGAGGTCTACAAGCAAAAGTAGAATCTTGATCTTTTAAGAATTTGCATGCAAGAGTAGGACATGTAACAGGTATTACGTGAACGTTTCCTAGACGGATACAAGCAATATCAGTGTCTAGCTCTTTCATAAGGTGGTGAATCCATCGAAACACTGGCCTATTTCTGACTATTGTGGGCAAGCAACTGACAATAGGCCATGGTTTAGGACCTGGAGGTAAAGGGAGTAGTGGATTTTTTATTTAGGATTTTAACGAAAGCTAGAAAAATCATTGAGCAAAAGAGAATGAAAGATGAAGAGAAGAGAAATAAAGTAGTAGATTTATTAGCAAGGAAATTAGTAATAGAAGTGTTCTCCATGGATAAATACCTGCAATATTTTTGAAACCTCATTCTTAATGATACAATTAAACCCTTTGTCCCTCTCCTCTTTATACAAGGGCTATAGAACATTTTGTGGCACAGTTCACAAATATTTACTATATTGTTGTAGTTTGCAGAATATTTATTACTTTCTTGTTGTATTTTTGTGGGAGTCCGAAAGTCAGTACATCCGACAGCCAAATTTTGTTTGTGCACAAAAAAGGCGTCTGACAGTCAAATAAGCGAACTTTCTGCACCTTCGGCCAATTTCCAAAAATTCCTCTCCTATCTTATTTTCGTATTTGTTTATTTTCAACTACAATAATTATCTAAAATCTTTATTTTCATCTGAGTTATTTATGTCATTATTTTAAGTTTTATTTGCCGCCCTTATATATATAAATCAACTCTATTTGCTGAGTGAAAAATTTAAAATCAAAGTGTAATCTTTTTTAATTTATAATAGTATAATACATAGTTTGTTCCTTTAATTTGGCAGCTTTTCCATTTTGCCATCCCGAACTTCCAATTTGCCTTCACTAACACATTGAACATGACCAAAATGTACCTGACAACCCCTTCAAGTTGGTATAAATGTGCGGGCACACCACTTTCCTTATTTAATGTGCGTAAAGTGCTTTATTACTCAATTTAAGTCATTAATTTGGCATTCTCTCCAAACTTTAAGAAAATTTATAGCATAAATACAACTAATTCATGGAAAAAAAAAACTAATTGGTTGTTGAAAAAATCTATATAGGAAAAAGAAAAATAACTTCTTTCTATATAAAACAAGAAAATGATGAAAAACACTCCAAATTAGACTTTTCATAATTCAAATCAGTCTTTAATATATCAATTCAACATTTACATGTAAATATTTTTATTTGTATATGCAACCGGAGTAGCCGCCCCATGGAGAGAAACCCTAACCCCAGCCATCAGCGCCACCCAATTACACCCTCCTCCCCGAGCCGCCCTCCGGTCCATGGCACCAATCACTGTCACACCCACTTGCCCTCCCACCATCCACCATCAGCTCATCTTTCCCAGCATCCCCGCCGCCTTCATGCAAGCAGCAACCATATGGAGCAACCTGTGAGCCAAACTAGGATTTATTTTGAGAATTTCCCAAATGCTTATGGACCCGATTCTATGGTTAGAGTTTTAAAGAAGTATGGGATCTCAGGAAGCGTCTACGTAGCCAGGAGAAAGAATGCGAGAAATCTAAATTTTGGTTTTGTTTCGATTGATGATTCGCTACCGATTCATGACGTCTTATATCATCTTAATTTTGTTTGCATTGGTGTTATTCGTCTACGTGCGTTTAGAGCGAGATACTCTCATCTTGCTGACCCTTATAAACAATGTCAGTCTTGGTTCGATGGTAATTAGTCGAAGCAATAACGTCCTATCTTCCGTGATTCTCCAAGGGGCGATCATTCTTATGCGCAGGTTGTGGCATCAAAAGCTTCCTCTGATGCTCCTCTCCAAGACCCGATTATGCATGGAAAACCTGTCAGTGTTTCCTCTTCCACTCGAAGCATCGAACTCAATTCGGAATTGGCTCCGTGGAAAGATAAGTCATGCTTAGTCTCTCTCATTAATATTGCTCATATTTGTCATACTTTTGAGTTAATGCATAATCCTGGTTTTGACATATCCTTTGCTACCCTTGTGGGCAATGATAAGGTTATTGTTTCTTTTAACTTGGTGAATGCAATGCATGATTTCGTAGGTGGAGATTGGAAGATTTTACTCCATGTTTTCAAAGATGTGTCTTTATTACCCTATGATTTCACCCCCAAGGAATGCATTATGTACGTCGACTTCATGGGAATTCCTCCAGTCTTAATTAGTGAAAACCTTATCAGAAACTTGGCAGCTTCTTTCGGTCGTATTGTCTCTTTGGACCATGACTTCAATAAATCAGATCATTTAGATATTATCTCATCCCTTGTCTCGGTCCCGTTCGGGTCTAGTAATCGATCATTTGTACTTCTCATTGGTTCCATGGAGGTGATTGTCCATACTAATCTTAGACAAGGAGTGGGATGCGATCATTGTCAAGTTAATGATCTTGATTATTCAACCGATGATGGTTTTACTAAGTCTTCTTATTCTTCCCATCAATCTGAGTCGCATGAATTTTCAACCGATGAGAACCTCAGCATTATCCCCGAGATAAATGAAGCACCGGCGCTTAATAAGGCTTGTATTTTCGACCAAGCAGAAACAACAGCCCCTCCTTTTCGAATTTTATCGGAAATGGATCCGAATGTTGGTGATTTGGCGGTAACCTTAGCTGTTGCACCCTCCATTGCAGCAGCTCCATCAGCAACCCCATCACTTGATCAAGTGGGAAGTGCAGCTGTTATACGCGGTTTGGCAGCCAGCTTAGCGACAATACCATCTCCTCTTCGTTTGGGACCAGACATTTTGAATATGAATCTCATTATTATCCTATTGCAGTCTTGTTCATGCCCTACGAAGGAGAGAGAGTTGACAGTAGAGTTGGGAAAAAAGCTTGGTCTTTTTAAATCTTATTAGGAACCATCAATTATGGCGGCTTTGGAGAAGCTGTTCACTTGAGGGAATCTGCTTGATCAAGGTATTACTCATTGTTTATGTCGTTAGCCTATTTATGTTGGAATTGTCGAGGGGGTTTGAGGAATAGTTCTAAACAGCAATTTGTGAACACATGTATTCGTAGAAACAATTTGAAGTTTTTTGTATTATTGGAATCGAATCTTGAGAATGTTCCGTCCCATATTGGATTTTGAGTTTCACTTCATTCCATCTATTGGTCTTTCGAGGGGCATTTTAGTTTCATGCAGTTCCATCCTCTTGAAGGGAATGATAATCCATTCCACCTCGAGATGGGTGGCTGATAAGTGTATAATTACACTTATTATCATATTAATTTTATACAATAAACACTGTATTTTTAGTCATTTTTATACTTCATATAAAAGATTTCACGTGGTATGTAGTTGTTTTTGATGCAAATGCAGATACTAGGTAAATCTTGGGAGTAAAATGAGCTAAAGTAGAATTCTATGAAAAAAGAGTGAAAAAGGTGCAAAAGGATGCGTGGAACTTAAAGATTTGGCTTAGGATCGAAGTTGTCGAAGATCGGTGAAGTTACAAGAAGAATTCTGAGTAAAACTCAATTCACGATCGCCACAATCATTCGCGGTCGCGACTTGTTTACTTCAGAAATAGAAGATTTCCAATCAAAGATTCACGATCGCAACATATATATCGCGGTCACGACATGGATGGTTTTCTTGTATTATCTTTTTAACTAACAACCGCCAGATAAGCATGATCAACCGCCATCAACTACCAACGAACAGATGCTAATCAGGAGTCAACCAGTCTTGAATAGGTGCTTGTCCATTGTGGATTATATCAAAGCTTCTCAACCAATAACAATGGAGATGCAATCTTTCACCAATGGACACAACCCTTTGTTTGGATAGAAGCAACCCTTCGAACTCTATAAATAGGGCTCCAATCCTCTTCAATTTTTGTGCATTCAAGAAGTGCAGTGGATTAGTGTGGTATAGAGTGGAAAAAGTGAGAGAGAGATATAGTGTGTGTGTAGATAGAGTCTCTACGTTCTTAAGCGTTAGCGAGAAAATGTTTAAGTGATTTGGATCCTTGTTTCGATCACTAGATTTCTCTATATTCTCGAGCGATTGTTATATAAGTGTACTTGCAAATCACTTATCAATAAAAGTTTTCGTTCTTCAATATTCGTTTGTTCGATATTCGCAAAGAATAGCATCCTAGCGGAGGTTCTGTACGAGCCGAGACTGAATTCAGAGTAGACGCAGGAATTGTGGGAATTGACGACTCCCATTAAAGAGTGGATACGGTTTGATCAACTTTAGCTTTCACTTGCATACCTTACAACTTTGCTTTGCTTTCTACTTATACTTTCTATTTCAAAGTTTATGATATGTCTATGTAATATAATGTGTATTTTATGTTAATCAAGTTATATGCGTTGGCGTTGATTTTAAGAGTAGTTTTAAGGTTAACAATGTCGTGTATAATCACTGGATTTGTGATATAACGCTGTTTAGTGAACCAACATTTTTGGAATGGTAACTTGCTAAATGTGGCTATGTGAGAGCGACCCAACTAAGCATAGTATTGATGTTGTCCAGGTTTTCATAATTGTCTTATATCATTTACGCTAGACTTAGAAAAGTTATTTCATGTGTAGCTCTGCGATGAATAATTGAACATCTGAATATCTAGAACCGAATCTATTAGATAATCTAGTGTGTCGTAACATCTTTGTTAAACTTGCTTGTTTTCTCTGTTAAACTTATTCGTAATGAAAATCTATTCATATAGAGTTTCTAGTCTATCACATCTATATTTACTCAACTTTTTATTCTAATATTCCTACCCATAACAAAAATCTCTAAACTATTTTTATTTTATTTACTTTTAAGCTTCCCTAGTATCTTTAGACC
>CATIWQ010003793.1:0-33499 GCA_949673415.1 Euphorbia schlechtendalii
TTAAAGTGTTGGGAAACTATAGCCATAATACTTTCAAATTTATCAATAAAAGATGAGGGTATCAAAAGAAAATTCGAAAGAGAGAGAGGATAACCAATGAGTTATGCAAAAGTGAGGAATAGTAAGGAGCAAAAACTGCAACTATTCATTGAGTGTAAAAAAAAGAAAAGAAAGCATAGCATGAAAAATGGGTGCAAAGTACAAAGTACTTAAAAAACATATGCTCAAAAGAAAAAAATGAGAGAGTGGTATGGAGCATAAAATGCAACCACTGAGAGTGTTTTAGCATCCTAGGTTACCTAAAAATGTCTTGAGAGAAAATTAATCAAAGTGTGCTTTTTATTTCCTTTATACTTTATACTATGCTTAAGAGAAGGAAATATTCAAGTATTCATATAATGCTTATATGAAGATGCGATTTAGTTGACTCTCCATTAAGAACAAAGGTCTACAACTAGACTATATAAATTGCACATTACTAATTTGTGGGAAATTTTGGACTTGTACTTGAATCTTATGTAACGTGGGAATGCGGTACTTACTGCAATAGTCTTTTGCCAAATGAGGTATGAACTTGATTACCAATTTATACACTTCTAATGAATTTACCTTGGAGATAAGGTAAAGTTAAGTGTGGGGGTATGATAAATGTATAATTACACTTATTATCAATATAACTTTACACACTAAACACTATAATTTAAGTAATTTTTATACTTCATATAAAAGATTTCACGTGATATGTAGTTGTTTTTGGTGCAAATGCAGATACTAGGTAAATCTTGGGAGTAAAATGATCTAAAGTGGAATTCTATGTAAAAAGAGTGAAAATGGTGTGAAAAGATGCGTGGAACTTAAAGATTTGGCTTAGGATCGAAGTTGTTGAAGATCGGTGAAGTTACAAGAAGAATTCTGAAGAAAAACACAATTCACGGTCGTGACAACAATTCATGGTAATGAATGGATACACTTCAGAAGCATAAAATTGTCAAACAAAGATTCACGGTCGTGACTTGTATATCGTGGTCGTGACTTGGATGGTTTTTTGGTCAAATCTTCTTAACTACCAACTGCCAGATAAGAATGATTAATTACCATTAACCGCCATCAACTACCAAGGAAAAGACACTTATCAGAAGTCAACCAATCATGAATGGATGCCTATCCATTATGGATAAGATTAAAGCTTCTCAACCAATCACAATGAAGTGATGCAATCTTTTGCCAATGGACACAACTCTTCGTATGGATAGACGCAACCCTTCGAACTCTATAAATAGGGCTCCAAACCTTACAAATTTTGTGCATGGTGTAGCATTGGAATTAGAAAAAGTGAGAGATGTAGTGTGTACATAGATAGTGAGTGAAATTATTTAGTTTTCGCTACGTTCATAAGTGTTAGCGAGAAAATGTTTAAGAGATTCGAATCCTTGTTTTGATCCCTAGATTTCTCTACATATTCAAGCGATTGTTGTATCAGTGTACTTGCAAATCACTTATAGATAAAATTTTTCATTCTTCAACATTTGTCTGTTCGATATTTATAAAGAATAGCATCCTAGCAGAGGTTCTACATGGCCCGAGACTGAATTCAAAGTAGATGCAGGAATTGCGAGAATTGACAACTCCCATTAAAGAGTGGATATGTTTGATTAACTTTAGCTTTCACCTGCATACCTTACAACTTTGCTTTCTACTTATACTTTCTATTTTGAAGTTTATGATATGTCTATGTGTCATAATGCGTATTTCATCTTTTATATTAATCTAGTTATATGCCTTTGAGTTAACTTTAAGAGTAGTTTCAGGGTTAACGAGATTGTGTATAATCACTGGATTTGTGATTTTAAAGCTGTTTAGTGAGCTAACATTTTTTGAATGGTAACTTGCTAAATGTGGCTATGTGAGACCAACCCGTACTAAGCATAGTAATATTGTTATCCTAGTTTATATAATCATCTTAATTTGTTTGTACTAGATTTAGAAAAGTCATTTCATGTATTGCCCTGTGGTGAATCATTGAACATCTGAGTGTCAAGAACCGATTATGTTAAATTAGTCTAGTGAACGTAATAACTTTGTTGAACTTGCATGTTTTCTTTGCGATACTTATTTTGTAGGAAAAATCTATATATTTAGAATCTCTAGTCTTCCATACATATATCTATCAATTCTTCATTCTAATCCTCCAAACTAAAATCCAAAAATATTTTATTTTCTTTATTCCATTTTTCTTGTTGATCTTTAGAGCTAGTCCTTACCTATGGGATCGATATCTCTTAAAACTACATTGTAACTGTATACTTGCAGTGGTCACCATTTTTCTATTTAGATAAGCAGTACTGACAACACCTGTTTGTATTTTGAACTTATATCTTATTGGTAGGAAAGTGGGAGACAAGGTTTTTGGCTTCATTATTAAATAAAAAATCCTAGGAGTTATTAGAGTAGAAACATTGCGAACATGGACCAAGCTCAATTGTGAGCCAGGCCTGCATGTTTTGAGACTTGATGAAATTTTTCATTCTATTTTTCCAGAAAGTATAATTATTACCATCAAATAGAGGTGGTCTAGTAACAGACATTACTTCTTTAAGGAGAACTGCCTAACTATAGCCAAAACCATTGTTGTTGTAAGCCATTTACAGATCTTACTCAAAGACGATTAGTCTAAAAGTTGAGCAACTGCTCTAATACCACTTGTTAGTCCGTAAACAGGCTATAAGCAACAGGAGAGGGGGGTGAATGCATTATCTTGTTTACTTAAAAGTTTTTCAAAAATCGTTCCCCAAGTTCAGTTTTTATATGCGTGCTGAGTGCGATATAAAAACTTATAAGCTACTCAACTTTGCTAGCACTGTTTATCTTCAATCTTTAGCTAAGTAAGACTACTCAGCATAGATCGGATAATACACAAGAATGTGAATAAGTGAGAGATGAATGAGCAAATCGCTGATAAAGCTAAATGCTTAAGGATAAAATGTCAACACCTGAGATTTATTCTGGTTTGGCCCCTAGCCTACCTCCAGTCCCTGGATACCATCTTCGAGCTATAATCCACTTGTGATTCATTCCTTCAATAGGCAGACAAGCCTTTACAATGGGTAGACACAATTATAGAAAAAACCTTCCTTTCTAACAACTGCTCAACTCAGTTTGGGTAGCTTTCCTAAACTGAAACTCAGATCAATATAAAATTATGAACTGAATTCAACTTATAGAAACCTTGAATCCTTACAATGTTAATCTAAGCTATTTCTCTCTATTACAAACAGATAAGACTTTTTATGTTTGTTGATTGCTTGCAATGGAATTTCTTTGGAAGCTAGAGTAATTTGCATAGTGTTTTAGCTCTTAAAAAATTCGAGGTGATTCACCAAGTTTAAACGTCTGCTCTAGTCTTCTATTTATACCTTGAAGCTCTGAGAAGTAGCCGTTGCGAACTTTACGAGATCACTGATCTTCAATTTCTCATCTCTTTTAATCTTTTGAATCATCCCATTGGAGACAGATTCTAGGACATTTAGAGATAGTAATTTGAACATTGAGGCGTCATAAAATTTCATTGACAAATTCTCATTTATCTTCAAGCAATCTGGATCTAAGTGAGGCATGCTACAATGCAACGTGGAGTCTTCCCGTTGGATGACCTTGCTGATGTTGTTGGAATCACGCGGAGACACTTGAGACGCGACGCATAACAGAAATTCCTTTTACTTGGACTCTAGTGGGGAATCTCTGACAACCGTACTGACATTTTTGACGTTGTGAGGACCACAGGAATCTTTCTTAATTTCATCTCCTTTTACCCTGAAAAGCACTGAAAGAATATATTGTTCCATAACAGACAACGTAAATAGCAGATGTGTCATTACATCTCTACGTGTTAAATAAAAAGTGCTTTTAATTAAATAAAAGTAGAGACTCAGCACGAGCTGAGTGACGTAATTCTAAACTATGTAATACTCAGCATAGACTCAACTATTCTTACTCTAAGTCATAACTTAATTAATCATCCAACAATACTGAGTTATTCTCCCTTGAATAAACACAAGATAGCTTTATTAATTAAGAGTCGTAGTATTCAATTAATTTCACTATCCTAGTCAGCTTGCTATTTTTAAAACTATTCATTACTATGAAGTACTATTAACTTCAATTCTACAATCCTAAAATACTTTCATCATCGAACGCGCGAGTTGGTACAAAATCCTGTGCTCACTATTGCCCCCTATGTGATTGTTGCTGGTTATGTAACCAGTATGATCACATGAAATGGGGTGAAGGGATTGAGAATACACCTAACTCGTGCGGTTGGTGAGTTGTTTGTTCTCGATCGGTGATGACTTGGACCTTCCTTGCTGGTGTTGATTCCTCACGAGATTAATTATGTATTTCTTCGAAATCCCTTAATGCTTGATGCCCCTTGCGGGCGGGTTGACTATTTCTTTAAAAGTCGATAACCGTTTCTTTCTTTTGTTGCGATCACTGTGTACCCCTTGTGTTTTGAGCTTTGGTTGACTTTGACCATTGGAACTGCTGAAGCAGGGTGCCTGAATCCATTTCAAAGGTGAACCAATTGAGATAACCATTTCTTTCTTTGGTTGTATAATGAATTTCCTTGGTAGGATGTTGACTTGCTTCCTATGACAAATCAAAGAGAAGTATAATGTTAATACATTTTATGATGCATGTTTTAATTATTTGATTGAGTTTATGTGAAGTAAAAATTTTTACCCATTCAATCAAAAATGAAAACATGATGAAGAAATAAGTTTGATGAAAATTCGAGGATGTCACAAAGATCGCACCGTTGTTTTAGGAGGCTTTTGTGAACCTGATGTTGCTTGAATGGATTTTAAGCTTGAGTGAGCCATTATCCTTCTTGGCATTTTTAGGTTCCTCAAGTGGAGGTGGAGTTTCTCTTTTACTTAGATAGTGTTACCCTAGTTTGGCATCATCCTAACCTGTCATTGATATGATACGTATTTAATGTATTCATGATTTTACCCATGGACATTATTTATCATATGATGTATGTTTGTTTGTTATAGGTATTCCCGGCTTCCTTCATTGAAGAGCATTCTCTTGTGCTATGGTGCCCCTAGGATTTATCTCCTTGGGGATTCCATGGATGACTCCTTTAGAGTGATGACCATGGGTTCGATGAATCATATTCGAGTTCAAAGCTTGGATCTGGTTTGAAGAGGTTCTAGATGAGTCATTGATCCTGAAACATGTAGGTAGTGCTTAAGTTGATAATGGGAGCTTGGAAGTCCTTTTTGCCTGAAGTGTTGCTATGATCAGAAGATACTCATCCTAAAATCTGGAAGAGACAAATGATGCCTTGTACCATTCCAAGGATGAGATGATTAATTTGATATTTCTTTGGTTCTAATTTCTGCATAGATCGCCGTTACGGTTTTTCAATCTAGCGAACCTTGTCTTAATTTTTTCCTGGACCGCCCTTTCAAGTTTTCAATCTAACAGACTTATTTTTTCTTTCTTTTACCTTTTTCATTTTCTTGGATGTTTACTTGTGATATTCTACCATTGGCATGCAAGCAATCAACATAAGCATATGCAAAAAGATTAAGTAAATATGACTTTATTTATGAAATTAATGGGGGTATACATGTTTCAAATGATTTGACTCCTACCATCGATTAGCCCTTTCAGGTTTTCTAATCAATGTGTTTGCTTTTCTCTAGATGTCCTAAGTTCTGCTTGAGTCACCCTTCTTGGGTTTTTAACTCAATGGACTATTCTTTTTCTGTTTTGAAAAGAGGCCCTAATTTTTGCTCAATTATCGAAGTGCTATGTGGTATGTGTGATTGTCCCATGTGGGTTATGAGTTGGATGTCGAGTGGATATCTCATAGGTAATGTGTGGGATATGTTATTGCCCTATGTGGTTTGTTAGCCCTGTAAGGGCTAAGGGTAGGATGTCGAGTGGACATCTTGCAAAAATGAGGGTATATTTGTCCCATATGGGCTAAGCGTTCGATGTCAAGTGAACGTCTCTCTAAAAAGGGGTAAGTGATGTTTCATGATTCTAATTGGTTTCATGTTGTCATTGGGTGATAAGATATTGAGTGTCATCTAATCCTAAGTGTATGTGACATCGATTTCGTATCATGATGATGAGAAGATGTTATGTTACATCATTTTAACATTATGAGTGTGTGCATTCAAGTGTCTGCATTAAGATTCATGGTTGGCATGGCACATTTGTACAATGCACGATGAATCAAAAGTAGTAAACACGTAGTAAATAGCATGCAATGTCTAACTTCCAACCGTCCAACTCCCGTGCATATGGTTTTTGGCTAGTCTCTATCCTAACTTTGGTTCATCTTAGTACCACAAGTATACTAAGGAACGCACCTACAAGAAAAATATAATCCATGATCATTTGTTGTGTAACACCCTAAGGAAAATGCCTATTACTTATTTACATGAGGTTTGCTTTTGAGGTTGTTGATGTAGAAGGTTCTTGTTGCACTAAAATACACTCCAAGCCTCTCTCTTAATGGGTTCTAACGAGGGAGGTACATGCAATATGGCAAAAAAGGCACCACCCGCTAAAGTGCAATCTTTTCTTAAGGAGGCATTTTAGTACAAGAGAAAGCTTTGTGGTAATAGGGTACCTTAACTTATGAGCTAATCCCCTCTATTGCAATACGTTATTAGGAATATGCCAATATTAAGAAAATACGGAATAATGTGATCAATAATTTTAGGCTCTTATCCGAAATCTATAACCTTTGAAAAAAAGTTGAAGTAAAATCCCCAACGGAGTTGCCACTGTGAGTGGACAACATGGAAAGCGATGGGCTGAGAGAGCGTTGAATGAGAGGCGTGGTCCTCTGAGGTGTTTTTGTGAAAATAAAATGTGGGGTCGGGGACCCAAAAGGTTAAAAATGAAAGCGAAAAACATTTTAAATTTTTCAAAATCAAATCTGCCATCTCTTAGTGTAGAGTCACTACCTAGATTAGCTCTTCCAGGAATTAAAGTCCTGTAAGGCTTAACGTCTAGGGGACGGCCCACTAACACACAGAGATTCAGGTTTGGGATAAGTTGCTTACTTCTTATTGGATCACATTAAATTACATCTATAGAAAACCGTGTTTCTTAATTGTGCTTATTCGTACTTATGTCATTGTCGTGTTTATAATGTATGATTTACGCACATGTAGAAAGCAATAAATCCATACATAAACTGATAAATAAATGTGGAAAAGTAAAGATTAAGATTACAAGACCTTGGGGGATGCAACCGCCCGCCTAATATATTAATTACAATTCTATAAAAATATTTGCCATACCTGAAGGAAAATAAAATCCTAGGCATACATCTAACTTAATCTACCTACATCCACAAAAGTTAGCACAAGGTATAACACAACATGAATAATCACACGTATGTTCGATATGATTTTGGCAAGGCGCGTGTAACCTAATTAAAATACCGATGATATAAGATTTCTTATTTAGGAAGAAAATAATTTTTTTTATTAACACATATATTGCTCATTTTTATTTAATGAAAAAGATCGCATGAAAAATATGTGAGGTTTGTTATGTGAGAATAAATTTTATTTCCTTCGTAGGGGTAATCTAACATGAATATTGAATAAACTAAAAAGAAATAAGAGAAGGAAGAAAGTTTACATAATAATAAATAAATACAATTAAATAAAATAAAGAATTTAATTAAATAGTAAAAAATAATTCCTAAGTCCACACAAAAATAAAAATAAAGTAGCCACAAGAAGAGGCAACTCTAGGAACTCATAGGCCTACCCTTTCAATGCGAACCCACTTCGGCGTATCCGCTTGATCCCCGGAAGCATTCCTCATTCATTTTTAGTTGTGATTTTGTTGTGTGAAAATATATGTTTATTTATCCTAAAAATATCAAGACTTGGACTCTAATTTTATTTTGGGTCCGAAAATATCTGAGGAAATTTCAGATAAAAGTGAAAGAAATTGATTTAAAAATAATTAGATTTCGAACCTAAATTTACTTTGTATCAAAATATAATTAAAGTATTTTTTGGAAGAAAGATAAAAAAATCAAAATTATTTTGTTAAGAAAAATATTTGTTTTCAATAAAAAATCCTCCTTCTTTGTCGATAAAAGAAAATAATTTTTTATAAATTTTTACGGGTCGTTTCCTCAATAAAAGAATTTTTTTTGTTGAATTCTCGGGTCATTTTCTATTAAAAAGTCCCTCTATTTATAGGGGGAAATTCACCTTATAAAAGATGAAAAAATGCTTGCGAGGTCATGCTGGCCTCGCTAGCACTTGCTGACAAGGTCGTGCTGCCGAGAACGTGTCAGCCTCGCCAGCACATGCGGGCGATGTCGTGCTGGCCTCGCTAGCACTTGCTCGCGAGGCCGTGTCAACCTCGCCAGCACTTGCCAACGAGGTCAATTAGGCTTGATCTTTTTATTTTTTTATTTTTATTACTTTTTTCATAATTAATTTTTTCTATTTTTATTAATTAAAAATTTTTTAATTAATTTGTTATGAAGTCTAATTTTTCCAAGTCCTTAAAAATATTCGTTTAAGTCTTTCACCAAAATTGGTGACGAGGAGAGCTCCCACTTGAAGATCATTTAGACAGTTAAAACTTGTGTGATTCGAGGATAAAATCTCAAAAAGCCGTCATTATCGAACGTGCGAGTTGGTACAAAATTCCATGCTCACACTATGAAAGATGGATAGCCTTGGAAGTCCCCCTAAAGGGTTGACTAGATTTCTTAGAGATGATCGTGAAGCTACTTGATTGAGCACTTCCATTCTACAAAGTTAGCTTAGTGATAAATGAGTATTCAAGCTACAATGATGTGCTTGTCAAAGCCGAGAAGTTGGAAAGAGTTCTCGGTATTGAGAAAACCTTTAACCTGAACTATGGAAGGATAGGATAAAAGAAGTCTACCAAAGGGAACACATCTTCTATTTTTCTAAAAAGAAAACAAGATACGATCAATGTTTCATAGCCTATTAATATGAGTGTTGTCTGGTTTCTCCCCTAATGTTTCCTCTTTAATCAACTATTGTCTAAGCTTCAAGATCTTACCATCGTGGATAACTCGAGTCCATTTACCCCACCTAAGGCTAATGAATGGACGAAATTCTGTGTTTTTCATGTGGTGGTAGGCCATCAAATGAATTATTTTGAAACCCTTCTAAAGGATATTAAGAAGTTAATCAAGGAAGAGAAGTTTCAGGCTCCTACTTTGATGCTACAAACTACCGATAATATGCCTTCCCATGTAAAAAACAAGGTATCAAATGAACATGATCAATCCTAGAAGAATGTAAGCAAGATGATAACGAGCCATGATCATTCCCGTAAGAAAGATTTAGGTAAACATAATCAAGGTATCTTAGGAGATATAGAGCCTAAGTTCCTCATACCCCATGTAGGATTGGGTTTCACTTCTCATCACAAATACAATGAGTATAAGAAGCCTACTTTTTACAATATGGACAATGTGTAACCACAACAAAGCGATACTCAAGGGGAAATCTAAACATGTAGATCATAAGGACAATATTAGATACGGTTCGAAAGGTTCACCTCAATTAATATCCATGTCAGCAATTTCTCCACTATTAATCTATTATTGTAATCCACACTTTTGATTCCACGATTACTGCTCCTCCTACTTATTGGTTAATTAAGGTAGTTATTGAACATGCGAACTTGCATGGTGGAATTTTGAAACTTAAGGTTAACCCTAAAAGATCTCCTAAGCATGGCATGATTAACATAATCTCTATTGACATGTTCCATAGATGCTTATATGTTTATAAATTTTGATAAAGAAACCCAGCATCTAAGTTTAGAGCATTTCTAGTTGATGTGTACCTCTAGTGTGAATATCCGTTAGAGAAATAGGATAGCACTCCATTAGTACAAGCCTCCAAACCAAGATGGCCTCTATGGCAAGTTCACACGAACCCCACTAAGCAAAACCTCACGTAGAGGAAAAACTCATAAGTTAACAGGAAGCTGTTAGATCTCTCATTGACTAACCCCAAAGTATAACTAAGAAGGCTCTTTCCAAAATAGGAATAATCCTTCAAAATAATTCTTCCAAAACTGGTGAAACTCATGAAGGATCTCGCAAAAAAGTCACGAAGAAAGGAATCAAAACTTAGAAGAAGGCTGAGCTGAAGTGGGAAAATGATGGAAAGGGGGCTATTTATAGCCTAAGGGAGCATATTGCTCCCCTTGAAAACTGATGTGGGATTGGCGTGGGTTTGCGTGAGATTCTCATGGAGAAGCTTGCCGTGCAAGGCAAGCCCTGCATGGGCTTGTCCTGCCTGCATAGGGCTTTGTGAGAAACATCTCAAGCCTGCCTGTAGCATGAGTTTGTGAGATTTTTGGCAAACCCGCATGCAGCAAGCCTCATGGGACTTTGCAAGGGTTTCTCACGCTTGTGAGCCCTGCTTGCGGGATTTCCCACAAGCGCTACCGAGAAGCATTTTCAAGCCTGTAAGTGCTTTCAACTCTCATGCAGGCTTGTATAGAGGGCTTTTACGAGATTTCTTGTAAGGCCCACTCATGGTATTCTAGTTTAGTTTAAACCCTTTCCCCTTCTTTCTAGGTATATTATTCTGACCAAAATTTATCCATAAAAAATGAGTTTCACTCTCCCTTTTATTCTCAGTATAGATCATGTCTATAAGTTCATTATTTAGTCCTGTGAAGGCCCAATGTGTGTGATATCATGAGATCTCGAAGTATAGAGCAGCTAGAGGTTATCCTAAACTTGGCTTCCCATCTAAGAACCTTTAAGCTTAGTGTTTCAGACATATATGGAAAATGATAACTTTGGAAATTAAATGGGCTTTCTAGAAAAGGTATATCTCGATACTCAGAATGTCACGTGCCTATGACTTGATCTGATTCCACAATAGTAACCCGTGCAATACACTCCTTCCATCAAGTTAAGTACAATCCAGTTTATTGTGCTCGGGTTAACTGTTAGTTCATTTCATAGCCGTAGCTATCTTGGAATTAGACTTGTTCACGAAGAACACCACTTGCCTTTATGTACAGAGATTAAGTAGAAACCCATTCTATCAATCTCATACTTTGATCAGAGGTTTATAATTGTGTTACTTCAACAAGAGGACCTAATGTAAAACTCCCATTATATCACTATATCAAGAGCGATGGATCCCATCTTGACTACCTAGCTTACCAATGAACTGTCATCACTATACTCGTAATCACCCGTATTATCCTGATCACCACGGTATGAATAAGTATAACCCAAATTATAGCAATTGCTACTCAAGGTAACCAATATCTCAGGTTTGAGGATACTCGTACTTCTACTACAATAAGACATAACACCAACACATGGATATATTTATTTTCAAGTGTCTATCTTATAGTTGTCTCTAATGTATTACTTGAATACATTCATGTGTTGAATCAAGGTACCACCTTTTGCTCGTGAGATCAGTTGCTTGGATCTAACCCAAGGAGTAAGCCTATACATGCTAGTCTGTCCGCTTCACAGATGTATAGTCTGATTGAAACTATGACAAGGTATATTTAAACTTTTCATCGTAACATGTGTTTATAGTTCTCACACCACATAGTTCCAACTATGTCCTCAAACTATCACGCTATTAAATAATCATGGACTTTATCTTAATATACCAACGAATATATACACATACTCAATATCATATATATAATACCAACGAGATACATAATTTATAAGCAATCATTGATATATAACAAAGGTGGCTTATTATTGATGAACAATAATTTGAAACTATTTATACATTAGTGATTAATAAAGATACATCACCCTAATTTCCTCATGAGCCTACATCATGTTTAAAAAACTCCCACTTGAACTATAGCCAATTTCACATATTCTTCTTTCAATACTCGTTAACATGTTGGTCACACTTAACTTTAGTCAATGGCTTTGTTAGCCCATCCGCTAGCTTTTGATCCATAGGGATGTATTCTAAGCGTATATCCTTTCTAACAACTATCTCTTGATTGAGATGGTACTTTCTAAGTACGTATCTATTTTTATTATGGGATCGTGGTTCCTTTTCCTTAGCAATATCTCCATTTGTATCACAATATACCACTATTGTATTCACAATGCTTGACACCATGTTGAGATCACCAATAAATCCCTTAAGCTAGATAGCTTGCTTAGTTGCTTCAGAAGTAGTTATATACTTAGATTCAATGGTTGAATCAATAGTTGTATATTGTTTAAAACTTTTCCTAACAATGTTCCCTCTATTTAACATAAACAAATAACTTGACTAGGACTTGTAATCATCCTTGTCAAAATGAAAATGCCGTCAATGTATACCTTCATAGAGAAATAACTTTCTCCAAAAACTAACCTGCAGCTCCCTTTCATAAGGCAAGCCCTAGCGAGCTTGTCTTGTGTCGTAAGCCCATGCTTGTGGGGCATCGTGGTGAGCCCACGCAAGTGTTTCCATTGGTAGCTCTTGCGAGCTTGCAGCCCGCTAGTGCACACGGGCTTACCCTGCACGCTAGAAGCTTACATGCCCCACTCCGAACATGTCATGTTCTTTTGGGGCCCATTCGCAATGGGAAAAATTACCTTGCTCCGCTTTGTGCAATTTTCCCTATTTTCTCTTTATTCCCTTTAATTAGTAATTGGGTTCTACCAATTAATAATTCTTATAATGAATTCGATAAACAAATATTCTAGGAATAGACCTAGTCTAATGGTTCTTTACTTAGTCGAGGATTGTGACCTCATGGTATCCCAAAGTATAGAGCCACTAGAGGTTAACCTAAACTTATCTTCCCATCCGGGAACCTTTGGGCTTAGTGATCCAGATCAATATGGAACTCGATAACTCTAGATAATTAAATAGGCTCCCTGTAAAGGCGTATGATCCCCCGATACTTGGAATGTCATGTGCTTGTGACTCAATCCGCTTCTGCAGTAGCAACCAATACTATACACTCCTTCCATCAAGTTAATTGCCATCAAGTTTATTGAGCTCGGATTAAGTGTCAGCTCATGTAATAAGCGTAGCTATCCTAGAATTTGGCTTGTTCAAGAAGAAAACCACTCACCATTATGTATCAAGATTAACTAGAAACCCATTCTATCAATCTTATACTTTGATCAGAGGTTTATGAGTGTGTCACTTAAACAAAGGGCCGTAAGGTACATCTCCCATTATATCACTATATTAGGAGTGGTGGATCCCATCTTGACTACTTGGCTTACTAGCATATATTTATCATTATATCTATAACCATCCGTATCATCCCGATCACCAGGGCATGAATAAGTATGGCCCAAATTATAACAACTCCTACACAAGGTAACCAGTATTTCAAGTCTGAGGATACTTGTACTGCTATTGCAATAAGACATAACACCAACACATGGATATAGTTATTTCCAAGCGTTTAACTTATAGCAGTCTCCAATGTATTACCATAATACATTCATGTGTTAACTCAAGGTACCATCTTCAGCTCATGAGATCAGCTCCTTGGATCTAATCCAAGGAGTAAGCCTACACATGTTAGTTTGTTCGCTTCATTCATGCCCAATCTCAATGAAACTATGATAAGGGATATTTAGACTATTCATAATAACATGTATGGCAGTTCTCACTCTACATAGCTCCAACTATTTCCTCGCACTTTTATGATATAAAGTAGTTACAGGCTTTATTTTATGAATGCACATATGTATAATACTATACATATATGATACCACTGAGATACATAGATAAATAAAAGCAATGATAAATAACAAAGATGCCTTAATTAATATTAACAATAATTTGAAATCTTTTGTACATTATAACTAATTAAGACATATTGCCCTAATTGCATCTAAGGCATACATCATATCTGACAGAAGGTTGGGTGATATAAATATTAACATTCTGTCCAAATTGGCCAAAAAGCAACTAGTTGTCGGTTTACCTAGTATCAGCTTCGAGGATGATAAACTTTACTTAGCTTGCCAGCTCGGTAAGCAAGTTAAGAAATCATTTAATTTGATTAATCACAGGTAACTAAGAGACCATTAGAGCTTCTCCACCTAGATCTTTTCTCCCCATTTCAGCCTATGAGCATGGATGGTAAGAGATTTTCGTTAGGGGTTGTAGATGACTTCATGAGAATCACTTGGATAGTCTTGCTTAGTAGCAAAGAAGAAACATATAAATATTTTGTCAAAATTGGACAATGAATGAAATAGGAACTAAAATCAGTAGAATCCAAAGTGATCATGGATATAAATTCAAGAATTTCGATTTTGAAGAATTTGGTTCAGCATTGAGCCTAACTTCCAAAAAGTGTTAGCATGGAATGTTGGAGATTCCTCACAAAAGTCCAAGACAAAAGGAATTCTCTGACATGCATTGCTTCTTAGTGTCTCCGTACCACTCTACAACATCAATAAGTCAACGAATTTCAGATTTCTATGTTGCAATTCATGCACCTCTCTATTAGAATGGATTCCTTGAAGATAAAAGAGTTTTTGAAGCTTTGGATTAATGGATTAATCTCGTGCTTCAACGTTTGAAATCTCTGTCTCTAATTGTCTTGGAATTTGTTTCAAACTGAAAAATTTGAATTATTTGAAGAGAAGAGATATTGAGAAAGCTATAAGGATGACAATTTTTCAACGGCTACTTCCAAGACCTTCAACTATAAATAGAAGACTGAAGAAGATGTTTAAACTTGCTGAATCGCCTCGAATTTCTCTAAGAGCTTAAACTCTTTTGAAATACTCCCAGCTTGAAGAAATTCCAAATCAAGAAATCCGCTAACACATCTTGTCTAAATTTATTGGTAAAAGAGGGAATATCACTTTAGATTTAACCTTCAAAAGGATTCAATTTCTATAAGTTGAATTCCTCTATTCGCATTTTCTTTGATAAATCTGAGTGGTAGTTTAGGAAGGGTACCTAAACTATGTTTGAAAGGTAGTAAGAAAGGAATGTACTATCTGTAATCTCTTCTACCGATTGTAAAGGATTCTCTGCCTAAGGAAGGAACGAATCACTAGTGTATTAAAGTTCAGAAAGGAGTTCGAGGAGTAGAGGTAGGTTGGGGTCCGAACTAGGACAAATCTCATGTGTAAAAGTTCAAAACTTTATTTTTTTGCCTTAATCGCACATGATCTCATTTATTATTCCTCTATATGATCTATTTTTCTTGAAAGAAAATTTGAGCTGAGTAAAGTACTCAATAGTGATTGAAGATTAACTATGCTAGAAAAACTGAGCTGTTTATAGTTATTAGACCCTAATCAGCATGATAATCTCAACAACATCTAAAAATTTAACTAGGTAAAAGATTTTTTACATAAACTAAAAAGAAACCAAGAACTGCATTCAACCCCCCTCTACTATTATTTTAAGTTGTTTAGGACTAACACCTTAATTTTATTTTCCTTTTTTAACAACCACTATATAAGCCAAAAAATTAGTTTTTATATGGAGTTGCCACTTTTAGCCACGTTTTTATGATTTTTTAGAGAGATTCTTTAGGGATTATGGAGAAAAGATAGAGAAAATTCCAACTTGCTTTTTTTTCCTACATTTTTCTCCTAAAATTCTTCTTTCTTCTTAGGTTTTGAGAGTTAGAGACTTTAATCTACCTCTCGGGTTTCCTATTCCCTCGTAAAAATCCACTTTACATCCCTTCTTTATTCTAAAAATCAAGACTAAAAAGGCTTCAAGGATCTCTTTTCGGTTTTTATGGCTCCTAAAGTCGTAGATTCATGTCGAAGGGGTAAGATTCCAAGCTTTTGTAGAATCTTGGTGTGTTTTTGAGCATTTTCTTATTTAAAGAATTTTTGTTGTGTTTATATTGAGGTAGTAGACCGATACCCAACTAATTGGACCTATTTCAACCTACCTTACAGGTAATACAGACCTAATAGGTCGCTACAGGCCCTTATGGAGAGTCGGTCCCGGCCTGACTTGACTGATACCGGTCAGGTCATGTTAGGAACAAAATTGACTGATCAATAGCACTTAGACTAATATTACCCTACCGATCAGTAAGGGGCTAGTCCCAACCAATTAGGGGGGTAGTGGTATGGTGCTAACTAGACCCCCTTATTTTATGCTTTTTGACATAGGTTTGTGTATTTTCTTGCTATTTTGGGCCCCACGTTATGGTAAACACATTTTCCCTAATAATCAACTAAAATTATACCATGTATAATACGAAATTGTAAAATTTGGTAATGAATCAAGTCTAAAATCAATTATTTTTCAATAAATGCATGCGAGGAACTTGAATTCCCCACTTTTTAATTAATAAACTTGCGATCACCCTAACCTAACTTATGCTACTAACTCTATATTATATTGTACACTAATTATGCCATAACGTTATGATATATCTCATGTTAACCTTTGTGGATGCAAGTAGATTTAAGTAAGATGCATGTTAGAGTTTATTTTCTTCGGGTATCGCACTAAAAAATTTTATTTTTAGATTAATTGAATATACAGAAAAAACCATATTTGAGAAATTTTACATGATAGATGAACATTGCTAGAAGGCTCTGGATCATCTTCAAATATATCAGTAAAACATGATGAGAGCTTACAATAGCAAGTTCAAGCATTAGAAGCATCCCTTAAAAGTAGGGGACTTGGTTTCAAAGAAGTTGAAACCCTCTAATGTATACTCTAGGGGAAGTTCAGACCTAATTGGGAAGGCCTGTTCATGATTAATATGGTCCTTAGAAAAGGAGTAGTCAAAGTAATGAGCATGGAAGGCAATGAGTTCATGAACCCAATCAACTAGGATCGACTTAAGCTCTATCACATTTAAGAAAAGAATCAAATAATAAAAAGAAATTATGTAGCAAGCTCGTCAATTCCTTCATACAATTGAGCAAATAATAAGGGTATTCATTTAGTGATTAGTCTGTCAAAGTGAAAGCTTGAAAAAGGATGCTTTGGGCAAAAATTATGGCAATGAGTGAAAACAATGAGATGCCAATTAAAAACCAAAAGGCTTTTTGGTAGTAGGTGTTAGGTATTGGATATTTTGTATCATGAATGATTTTACCCCACTTAATTTTATTTAATGAGAATATTATTATTGCTAAATTCTTACGAGTATAGTAATTTAGAGTGCTCGCATTCCTTAATGCTAGAATAACGCAAGAAATGCAATCTAATATTTAATTCATGGCAATTCAAATTGATGTAACATATGTTCCAATTTATAAATAATAGTGAGTAGATCTGCATCATAATATAGCATCCCAAAAGCATAGATAGAGATGAGCTATGTTTCCTTGTTGCATCAATAGGTATTAGTGGCCTCCTCCCATGTACCACAATTCCTCCTTGGCACACTATGGCCGTAAAGTAGGCTCATAGCACTTGCCTAGGTTAATGAGTCCCGAATATTGTCCAGCCATCCTTGGTAGAAGTCTCTATAAGTCCTCCTCTCCCGCGTGTAAAAATTTCAATGATGGGCATTTTATATAGTAATGTGCAAGATCATCATCAAAATAATATGGCCAAATGCATCATTACCCCCCCCCCCAACTTGGCTCTAAAAGCCGGATGCCACCCTCAACTTTCAAAAGGACCAGTTACCCCCCTTAACTTGGCAAAATTGCACTAGTTTTCCCACTCAATGCCACATGTCAACTTCTAGTTGGATAGAAAAAAATCAGAAAAATGACATCTTTGAAAAGTCAAACCAACCAGATTTTGACACGTGGAGTTGAGGGGGGTTAAATGGTTCACTTTTACCATGTTGAAGGGGGTATCTGATTCATTTGCCAGTTGGAGGTGGCATCCGGCTATTGGAACAAAGTTAAGGGGGGTAATGATACATTTAGCTTAATAATAAGGATTTTTTAAATAGGTAATTTTTTATATAAAGCCATAAAAGTGCTATAGAGTTCTAAAAAAAGATGAAAGTATGTCAAATTTATGAGCTAAATCAAAAAATTAAACAAAATAGAGGAAAAGAAAATCTAAGATACTACATCCGGTACTGGGCCCCCTCTTCCACGCCACTGTTACTATAATCATCATCCTGCTCCTCCTCATCCTCAATGGTGTAAGGCTTGAGTCCCAGGGCAATCAGATCATGGAAGGCTAGAGGGAGGTACTTGCCACTAGAGATGGGTCTTTAAAGGTCTGGCCTATGACTAGGACCAAAACCATCATTCCTCAGCTACCCGAAATGATTCTCTTATCTTGTCTATCATGTATGAAAGTTGCACTCCATTTCCCATCTCCATTATCTGCTCTATCTTGGCCTAAATCTTAGATGCCTCTAAGATCCATAACCATGTAGATTGATCAAGGCCCCTCACCTTCGCTACCTTGAAAGGCACAAATCAATCCCGTAGCTCAGCCACCTCAACCTCGGCTCATAGAGGGTCGCCAATCTTAGCCTAAAGGTGATCTCACTCCACGCCCATAAATATCTTCAAGAGGAATCAATAAATCAAAACATTCACACATTCATGTTAAATAACTAATACTTGTATATACATAAACATACAATCATTACTATCATGCATATTAATATTTGCATAAAAAATAAATTCAAATGCATGAACTTACCATATAAACGGTGTTTTGGGCCGTCATGAGATCCTAGACTGAGAATAATTCGCAAGCTAGCCACTCTGCTCTATCAATGGGTACCTGCATAATAAAAGTCAAAGTATCAGATCAATAATCATATTCAGAAGTAGAATTCTAAAAGCAAAAAATATAAGGAACTCACATGGATGGCATCAATGGGTATGAAGCTGAAAGGTAGAGTATGCTTCGACAAGTGTCTCAACTCCCTCTCCCACAACCATGTCATCATCATAAAGGTAGTATCCAGCTCCTACCAAAGGACTCCCTCTATCACTCATAGAGGTGAGCGCTCTCATGGTAACTCCTGAGTAGGATATGATGAGGGGACTCTCTCCCTCTCTCTCGTGTCACGTCGAGTCTTGATCTCCTTAAGGATCACCTCCTCCACATATCTAGGCCTCCTCTTGTGAATTTGCCACAAGAAGTTTGAATGTTAAATCACATAGTTAAAGTTTGCAAAATTGAAATCAAAATCATAAGAAATGATGACCACACTAAGGAAGGCATCAAACGCCTAGATCTAGTAGAGGCATGGGAACTTGTACTGGATCCTAATGCTCCCTAACAAACTTCGCTTGTGCAGGGAGGAACTTGACCACCTCTAGTTGTAAGAGGACCTCCCTCAGGTCTCATGTCCTCATCTCTAGCCTTGGGATGATCATCTACATTATCATCATCATCTCCGTCGCTCCCATCACTCGAGACATCCTCAACTGTCAAATCCAAGGGCACGTCTCAAGGCTACTTCCTCAGGCAAGAAGGAAGGAAATAGCCCATGAAATAATTATACCTTCAAGTGATAGAGGGGATCCTCCATCATCCACCCTCTATGAATAATGTTAACTCATCAATAAGGAACTGATGAGGCCTGAATAGTCTTGTGGTACACTCCGTGGGACTCTCCTCCAAGAGACCCGGCTAGTCCTCCATCTTCACATGCGCTTCCTAAAGTACCACTCATTTGTGTAGGGAACTCAAGGAGAATGTGATAATTATCCAAATCTCATCGAACAATCTTGATATAAGCGTGGTGGGGAATGGAAGCCTAAGGCTTATTGTGAATCTACAATAAAAAGTCAGGTCCAAATGCCGAAGGTGCAGAGAATGACAATAGTTAAGCTCTAAGAAAGAAATGCATACCTAGTTTCAATAGAGGTACATGAGGTACTCGTTGGACCAAGGATAACCATCCACCTTTTCAGTCTAGAGGAGCATCCGAAAAGTAATAAAGTGGTAGTCTGGTGGCATATATCCCATCACTCACGGAGGGGGGATGACCCAATACTCAAAAGCCTAGAGTGGTAAATGTATCATGTCAGAAGTGGTGCGCTACTAAAGCACTGAAATGGAAAGAAGGTTAAAAGCTAACCAAAATCCATAGGTGACTTGCATTCGGCTCCTACATCAGGGATTGGCATAGTAATCCAAGCCACAATAAATCTTGCCAAGATGACCTAGCACTAGTTTAATTTGGAGATGTAATATTTATCCACCAAAGGAGTCAGGGCGGTGTAATGTAGTTGGATGCTAGAAATGGGGAAGAAGATTGTTGAGAGGAGTACATTAATAAAGGATCTAACAAACTAGGGAACCACACCATCAGTAATCTGGTCTAGGAGCTCCCATTGAGCTATCACCCTACTCTATAGAAGCTTTGATTGATGTGGGGGTACACATATCAAGATCTCTATCCTATCTAAAATAGCTTTGAGATGGGGGAAGCAGTCTATAAAAACATCAATTCGTAGAGTCTTCTCACTCCACCTCCACCAAGTCATCATCGCGCCATCAAAAGGGATGATGGTAAGCTCCTTTATGGGAAAGTTAAGTGGTCTTGCTCCACCTCCCTATTAGTGAACCCGTAATAATGTGGCTCTATCCTTTTTAGATCAAAGGGATTATGCCAATCAGTTGGTTGGATCATATGGCCTCTATCATCATGACTAGTCTGGGTTCCTACCTCGTAGCTGCATCAGCCTGGATCTCCGCTAACCACTATCTGCATCGATTGAGTGCACCAATTAATGGTTTCGTATGACTTGATCTATAGAATTCACACCAAGTCATAATAAGTTTTACATTCATTTCATTTTTAGGATTCCATTAGTTTCCCTATAATTCATGAAGTCTAAATAAAATAAGTTAAATTTGTTCACTTAGACTAATTAATTAATTCTTATAGACTTAGGTGTCTTTAATTAAAATCCTTATTAATTTAATTCCACTTAATTAAATAAGTAAATTTTGTCCAAATATTGCATTTTGCCCCCATTTCAGTTAAAAAAATTACATTTAGAGCCCTTTTTCATGTTTCACGTTCCTAGGGATAAAGAATCAATACCGAACTAATTGGTCGAGACCAGCCCTAGGTCAGGCTAGTATAGGCCTAACTCGTAGCCTTCCCTAAAGGATAGCATCAGTATCAGCATTATCCTCATCCAATACAAATCCAATGAGGTACTTTGGTACCGGTCTAGGTAAGGCTGGTCCTGACATACCGAATTGATAGTCCCTGTCACGGTTTTCACATTTCTTTTTGGTCTAGCAAGCATTTTTTGATATTTTCTGCCATAATTATGTCTAAATCAAATTTCATAGAAACCTTAATCCTACATTGCATATTTAAAATTGAAATTGAAATTTTTAATTACTAAAAATTTCAATAACCGATTCGTTTAAAATTAAATCAGATTTAATTAATAAGTTTTAGGAATACCTTCAATTGGGAGGCATGCCCCTCTGGGCCTGTCATCAAAGAAATGGGTGACTGGGGAGTGTATCCCATGCATTGATAGGTCACTCTAATCTAATATCCCTATAACACTGAGCAAGTCCGCAAGCCATGTGGTACCGCCTCGTAGTCCCTTAGGCACAACATGCATGGGGAAAGAAAAAGTGAAAATTGAAAAGTGATTTGAAATTTATAATTTAAATTATTTATATAAAGAATTCATTAGAAATCTCAAAGGTCACCGTGCTCTGCTTTTCATTTCCAACCTTCACATTTGCTCCTCATTTACCAATTATAATGTCACCACGACATGTTGGGCCAATCCACTTTAGCACCCCCTTCTTGGCCTCCTCTGCCCCTTTTCAAGGCCAGTTTTCTAGCCCACTTATGAAATAAAAATTAGTCATTATAGCCTCATTTTCTCAATCAACCACCACATATTTATTTATTCACTTTATTCATTTTCAAAATAAAAATTCCTAAAATTACAACCTCAAAATAACAATTCACCTCAATGGCCAAAGCGCGTAAGGGGAAAATTCAACCTTTCCAAAGGCACCTATGCGATATTTCGAACTAGAATACATTTCTCCCACTCTATTATTTATTTATTTTCTCCATATTTTAACTCTTGGTTGAAGGGGCAAAATATTTTTTTTCCATAATGTAAATCAAGGAGTTAAAACACACTTATTTGCATTGCTAACTCCAAAGTGATTCATTTGCATACATGTTTCCAAACTAATCAAATTATTTCCTACTGATTTCGAAAGGTTAGAAAACATCCTTTTTAGGGTTCCATTAACTAAGGTCAACTCTGGCACTTTGTTTCCAAAAGGTTCCTAAAAGGTTGTATAACACCCAAAGGTCAATCTAGTTGGGCGTTCAAGGAGTGTGGGTGTGTTTTACTTTCCGAGGCACCAAATTTCTTCAGATCGAAAAGGTCATATAACACCTAAGGTTAACCTGTGGTCTTCCATGTTCTAAGTTTAACTTGAACACCAAATTCTTTCTTGGTGATTCTGAAAGGTCAGAAAACATCCTTGTTTTGGCTCCAAAGAGCACGATGTTCTTCCATGTTTTGAGTTCAACTTTGACACTAAATTTCCATTAGGTTCCTAAGAGGTTGTATAGCACTCAAAGGTGAACTTCGCTGGGTCTTCAAGGCACTTCGATCTTTCACGTTATGCACACCGATATTCGTGAGATCTTTAAATGTCATATAACACCCAGAGTAAACACCATCAAAGTTTAGAATAGTGCAGTTTCATACCTAACAGTCAACCGAAAGAACCTAATTATTTCCTCAAGTAGATAACTAGGCGCTTTTATCTTAGAAGCTCCTTGTCAAAGTTTTGAGCTATGCACTTTCCCAATGCCAGGTCCACTACGATGCCTCATGCAACCATAGGGTATGATTTCTATCCCTTGCTCTTTTAGCAGGACCATCTTGACCTAAATAAGTGGTAATCATGCAAGGGAAGCATGTGAGCATGAGATTATTTATCCTACTCGCTAAGTGATAATGAGAAATATTTTAACACACTCTCTCTAGTTCTAGTGATCTACATCAGAGTAATGAGACATATGGAGGAAATCTTTGGGCTTTTTGAAAGCAAAAATTGTTCAAATTGACCCTTACAAAATGCCAAAATTGTCAAAACCATTCGAAAACCACTTAAACCCAATATCCAAAAATCTAGAACTGCCCCTTCCTGTCTGCTCCCGTCAAAGCCAGCCCAAGATAAGTTTGATATTTCTAATCGGGCTATTAAGGGTCCCCTAGCAGACTGGTCCTGTTCATCTGAGATTCGAGAACTCCCTGACCTAGATAAGCATGAATGAGTTAATCTGTCGAAGTATGCCTAGAGGAGGTTTCAGTAGAAGATATAATGCCTCTAGCACTCTTTTTCTACAAATATAACCATCACTAAGGGAGACCCTCCACCCGTGGAGGAAGAAGACATTATATTGATGTAGTTTTTGTTTTGATGAACTCATTGAGTAAGACCTTTATCTTAATGAAATACCCACACTTTGCTTACTTGTTTGATATTACGCCTAACAACACCATGCATTCATATGAGTCTGCACATAACATTTTTAGCATACATGATGTGTGTTAGCATAAAATTAACTTGGGTATAAAAGAATGGCCTAAAAAGGTAATTGTATGCAATGATTTGAACCCTAGTAAAAAATGAGAGTAAAAATGTGCTTAGATGTCACGTGAGCGATTTTTCCTGGCTGCATGAAGACATGTCGAGCATAGCTAAAGAAATTGCAAAATCATAAAATTCTAACCGATATGAAGTTTAGACTAGTGAAGTGAAAATTGCATGGATTGCATCTAAAATGGGCCTATAAAGTTATGGTAGAACTGGTAACGTAGTAAGAGATAAAGTTCTTTGAAGTTGTAGAATATCTATCATGGCTTTTAGAACATCATCCCATGGCCAAGAAGGATGTGAAAGTGAGGGTTTGCATTGATTTTTGAGATCTAAACAAAGCATCGGCAAAGGATGACTTCTCGTTACCCCACATTGATGTGTTAGTGGACAATGCAGCAAGGGCTACAATGTACTCTTTCATGTATTGGTTTTTAGGCTATAACCAAATTCTCATGGATATCATCGACAAAGTAAAAATAGCTTTCATAACTGAATGGGGTGTCTACTACTACAAAGTCATGCAATTTGATTTGAAAAAATGATGGTGCATCTTACCAGCAAGCTGTGATGACTTTTTCCATGATATGTCCCCAAGGAGGTCGAAGTATATATGGATGACATGCTTGTTAAATCCACGACTACAGAAGAATATCCTAAACTTCTAGACTGTGTCCTCTCAAGGATAAAGAAGTATAATCTGCACCTCAATCCGAAGAAATGAATCTTTGGTTTCACATCTAGTAAACTACTAGTGCACATTGTGAGTCAAAGAGGGATTGAGATGGATCTGGATAAGATAAAGACTATCTGTGATATACCAGCTCCTAGAACTGAGAAAGAAGTGTTGTCATACCTTGGATCCCTTTAGTACGTCCTTCATATCCCGATTGACTACCATTTGGGAGCCGATATTCAAAATACTTAGAAAGTAGCACTCGATAAAGAGAAATGAGCAGTGTAAATTTGGCTTTAACTGAATAAAGACTTATTTAATTAATTTGCCAGTCCTTTAGCCGTTGACTCTTGGCAAACCCCTCATTCTCTATCGCGTTATCAAAGAATGTTGAGTAGGGGCAATGTTTGTCTAAGAGAAAGTTGATAAGTGTGAGCACGTAGTATAACATTTGAGCAAGAAGCTTCTTGAGTATGAATGCCGATATATAGTTGTTAAGAAGACTTATTTGAAAATGGTTTGGCACACTAAGAAGATCAGGCACTACTTCCAATCATATAGAATTCAAGCAATGTGTAAGATTGATCCCATGAAGTACCTATACCAATCCTCGACTTTAGTTGGTAAGTTCTCTTGATGGTAGCTTCTTCTCTTTGAATTTGATATTGAATACATCACAAAGAAGGTGATTAAAAGCAGAGTAATCCCAAAATTTCTTGCCAATCAAGCCTTTGATTCTAACAATGTAGAGTACTTAGATTTTTCTCATGAGTAACTAGCAGATGTAGAGTCAATAAATGAGGAGTGGAAAATGTTCTTTCATGGGCCTATGAACCGTCGAGGGGCAAGTCTTAGGGTTATCCTAGCGGTACCGTAGAATGAGGTCATCTCGTTCTCTAAGCGCCTTGAATTTCCCATAACTAATAATGGAGTAGAATATGAGGAAGGCCTCTTCGGTAATCAAAATTTGAAAAATGTCGAGGTATTTGAAGTCATTATGGGAATTAGTTGCAAAATTGAATAAGTGTCTGTTTCAACATGTTATCAGCTATTGGGAAATCAAGGAGGAGTCGCTTCCACTGTATCTTAATTCAATATGAGAATTAGTCTCAAAATTTAAGATGTGTTTGTTTCAACATGTTCCATAAGATGAGAATCAAATTGAAGATTCATTGGCTACTCTATCCTCTATATGGGAAGGCCTTCAGTTCAAACTAATTAGACTAGTAACCCTTTAATCATCAATGAAATCATTTTATTGCTGCGTCATTTCATTTACCATCAACACCGATGAGAACTCTTAGTATTCAGATGTAGTCTGATTTATCCAAGATGGGGAATTCACACAAGGGGTAACATATTTAAAGCAATTATCTCTTCAGGTGACTGGCTGCTCAATTCAAAATTGTTAGTGATTACCTCTTCAAGCACACTAGCGACGACCTGCTATTGCGATATCTTCTAACAAAGGGGCTTCTTTGGTTATGAATCGTACCCATGGGGGAGATTGAAACCCTCACATGAATGGCTTGGCATTAGAAAAGAAGATTAATAGTCCGAGTTATTTTTATACCACTATAATATCTAATTGCATCTCGGAGATAAAGAGTTGTCATGATTATTGGGTGTACAGGGATATAAGTGCTTTACCTCTGTTAGATCTCAATAATCTTTCAACTACTTGGCCATTCTTGGCATGGGAGATTGATATAATTTGTAAGATCTGACTTTCTTCTACTAATGGGTATCGATAAATCATTGTGAAGGTTGACTACTTTTCTAAGTGGGTTCAGGCTGAATCTTTCACCAATATAACCACCAAGAAAATGGCCAAATTCATTGAGAATCATAACTTTACACACTATGGGATGCCTCATAATATTGTGCCAGACAACGTTATTCAGCTTCAAGGGGAAATGATTGATTTGATTGAGAAATATGTCATAGAGCATCATCACTCATCTCCTTATAGACCTCAAGCTAACAAACTAGTGAAAAGAGCGAACAAATCGATCAAGTATCTTGTTAAAGATGGTTACTATGTATTGTGGTTTGGAAAATAATCTTTTGTTTGCACTTTGGGGGTCTAGAATGACTATGCGCACTCCAACAGAACAAACTCCTTTCTCTTTAGTCTATGGGATGGAAATGGTTCTCCTAGAGCCGACTGAAGTCAGATCTTTGAGGATAGCCATGGAAGCTAGACTGAAGGAGTCGAATTGGGTAAAAGCTATATTGAGAAATTGAACATGATCGATGAGCATTGCTCGAAAACCCTAGATCAACTTTAGATGCATTATCAACGCACGATGAGAGCTTACAACAATAAAGGTAAGCGCCAAAAATAACCCTTAAAAGTAGGGGACTTAATCTTAAAGTAGTTGAAACCCTCTGATGTCGATGCTAGGGGGAAGTTCAATCCCAATTGGGAAGGCTCGTTAATGATTAAGAAAGTCCTTATCAAAGGAGCAGTCATAGAAATTGACATGAATGGTAATGACTTCATGAACACGATTAACCAGGTTCGACTAAAGTGCTATATGTTTAGGTTAAAAAATTAAATTTTGAAAAGCAGCACAATAAAAAAGAGATTATATAGTAAGCCCGTCAATTATCCTTCTTCATATAGTTGAGAAAAATTTAGGGTATTCTTTTGCTGAATGGTCTATCAAAGTGAAAACCCGAAAAGGGCACTTTGGAAAAAAATTAGGACAATGAGAGAAAATAGTTAGTAGTCAACTTGAAAACCCGAATGGGTGGGTTAACAACAAGGGTTAAATAATTGGATACTTTTATACATTAGACAATTTAATTCATAGGAATGTCATTATTGTTGAATCGTTATGTGTATACTTATAAATGGATACATGTGTGCTATTTTGAGAAACAATGAAAGTAACTCAATTACAAAAAAAGAAAGAAAAAAGAATTATAATAGATGGGCTGAAAATCTGAAAAGAATAATCAATGCAAAAAATGAGTCTGCTGGATTGAAAACCCAAAAGGGTCTGATGAAGAGTTAAGACAATGTTCAATAGATTGAAAACCCACGAGGGAAGTCTATATAAAAATTAGAACAAAAAACATTTAATTCATCACATCTTTTCAAATGGCAGAAGACATACTAAAAGTCATCCCTTGTATAAAGGATTAGGTTTCCTTTGCAGTAAGGATTGTTACAATGGGAAACAAATGAATAAACTTTCAGGCTAGATAAATAATGGATTGAGTCAAGGCCAATGTTAGCATCATTAATGCCATGCAAAAGCGGGATTGATTATAAAAAGTGTGGAAACTCATCAAAATCTACTCAAAACTAGATTAAAGCTTCAAATTAGGCTTTACTCCGACCTCAAATCAAATTTTGACTCAGAATTCCAACATCAACCACTCAAGATTGCCTAGTCACCATAAGAGCATCTCCTAATAGGGACAAAGTAACCAAAGAGATATTACATTCTGATCCATAGTCATATACTCATATAAGCATTCATGCCAACAATTAACTAACCAATTAAATAACATACATGTGTGCATTCAAATTCGTTTATTCACATGCACATATATGTGAATAATTTGTTGCAAGGTCTTATCGCCATCCTTATCATGCCACAACCTTGTCGTGACATCATCTTGCGATGCCATCATCTTGCTGTGTCGTATTTCATATTTCAACAATTCTTGCAAGGGTAGCTCTACCTTGATAGATATTAAGAACAAGGCTGAATTCTCTCACTTAACAAATATTATTCATGTTTTAACTCTTGATTGAAGAGGCAATTTATTTTTCTTCCACAAAGTCAATCAAGGAGTTAAAATACGCCTTTACACAAATTATGTACTTCATAATCATTTTTTCTTACATGTAGATTTTTTCCCTGCCACATTCTGGGGATTAAAATTACATCAATTTTCCAAATAAATATTTTTAAAATTAAAACCACGTCGATCTTCCACATGTTTTTGAAACCAAAACCTTGCACAACCCTTACTACTAAAATCCTTCTTTATCTCCTTTCTCCACCAATCACCTCATATCTAATTATTCACTCAATACATATTTTAAAAAATTTTCCTTTTAAATCTACAACCCCAAGGAAACCATATTTCCCTCAACATTCAAAGCCATATTTAAAAAAACTTTCCTTCTAAATCTACAACCCCAAGGGAACCATATTTCCCTCAGCAATCAAAGCTAAGATTCTCACTAGGGACAAATTCAACCTTTTCAAAGGAACCTCTATAGTATTTTCAAACCTGGCCGAATTTTCTTCCACTCAATTATTATTTATTAATTTTCTCCTTGTTTTAACTCTTGATTGATGGGGAAAATATTTTCTTTCCACAATTTCAATCAAGAAGTTAAAATGCGCTTATTGACACCACTAACTCCTAAAACAATTCTATTGCATTTCAAGTTTCCAAACCTACCCAACTATCTTTAGGAATACAACTAGGCACTTTAATCCTAGAAGTCAACCTCGACAACTAGGCACTTTAATGCGGGAAGTTAAACTAAGAATCACCTCGAGAAGACAATAGAACAAATTTAATACTTTAAGTCAACCTTGTTAACTAGGCAGTTTAATCCTAGAAGATAACCCAAACTATCCTTAGAAAGCTAACTTGGCACTTTAATCTTGGAAGTCAACCTCATCAACTAGGAACTTTAATCTTGTAAGACAACCCAAGCATCACTTTGAGAAGATAATTGGGCACTTTAATCCTAGAAATCAGCCACATCATCTATGCACTTTAATTTGGAAAACAACCGAGCATCACCTTAGGAAAACAACTGGGAAATTTAATCTTGGAATTAAACCTCATTAACTAGGCACTTTAATCCTTGAAGATGTTAACCCAAACTATCCTCAAGAAGACAACAGGGTACTTCAAACCACGAAAGTCAACCTCGTCAACTTGGCACTTAAATCTTGAAAGATAACCCGAGCACCAACTTAGGATAACTACAAACTTTAATCCTAGAAGTTAACCTCATCAACTAGGAACATTAGTTCTAGAAGACAACCCAAGCATCATCTCATGACAATAACTAGGCACTTTAATCTTAGAAGATAACCCAACCAACCATAGGAATATGACTGGGTGCTTTAATCTTGGAAGTCAACCTCGTCAGAGTATCATACAATGCACATACTCACATATTAGCAAACTTCAACAAAATCATGTTGGCCCATGTAAGATTTCTATTCCTTGCTTGTGTAGCAATTATAACTTATGTCAGTATTGACCACATGAGGGGCAACCTTTGAGTACCGAAATCTTGGTCCCTCTCATGGAGCACAGATGATAATTATTTTACCTTATCTCTTCTATTCCAATTATCCACTTTTAGGTTACGAGATGTTCAAAGGAGATACTTGGGTCTTTTGAAAGCTAAAACCATTTAAACCAACCCAAAATCATCCGAAAAAATTAGAAAAATTAGAAAAACCAAACTGAAACCTAACCTAACTTGTCCGTCCCGGTCAAACTGGCTCGAACAGGTCTGGACTGGGTCAGCACCAGACCTCTGAGAGGACTAGTACATAAGCTAGGCCATTTCCAGTCTACTTTCATAGACCGAGGCTGGTTCAGTACCGGTCCACCTTAGTGGACTAGTCATGTTCAGCCGGATTGGTCTTGGTTAGCTGGACTATCCCTGACCTAGCAGTTTACAACATCAAACAGGTCCTACCTTGCCTAAATGGCAAGGCGATTTCAGCTATCTTGATAGCCAATTAACTTTTTTCCACCCATTTTTTCCCTTAAATTTATTTTATCCTTGAATCTATAATTAATTACCTCTTTTACCATCTTCTATAAAAGCCTAAAAATTAGGGTTTTTAGATGTTGCAACTTTTTACCTATTCTTAAAGAGAAAATTTAGAGAGAGAAACTTTTGGATTTTTTAGAGAAAAGTTAGGAAATATCTCTACTTCCATTATTTTCAACATTTTTTATTTGAAAGCTCTAATTTTCTTTCAGGTTCTTCAAGTTAGAAACTGAATATCTAACTCCTAGGTTTCCTATTCCCATAGAAAAATCTACCTTATATCCTTTTCTAACCTAAAATCAAGAAAAAGGCTTCGAATCTCCTTTATTCGAGGTCTAGCTATAAAAGTCATGGATTCACATCGTAGGGGTAAGATTATGAGCTTTTAGAGACTCTTAGAGTAATTTTTGTGCTATAATTTTTGTGTTGTTTGAGTTCTTGTATCTATCCTGGAGGATAGACTATTACTTGTTCGTTTGGATAGCTATCGGCCTGCCATTGGGAAAAAACAACGTCTTAGGTTGGTACCAGCCATATAATAGGATTGTCTCGGCCCACTGGGCAAGGTTTGGCATGGTACCTTCAAAACTGATACCGATTAGTCTGGAGTACCAAACTAGTACTTACCCTTATGGGGTCGATCCCAACCGATCAAGCAAGTACTCGATCGGTACCAGTCGGGACCCCTCTGTTCGTAATTTTAACCATAGTTTATTTATTTTTTATTTATTTATTATTTTTTAGGCCCTCACACAATGAGAAATCATTTTTTCCGAATAACTGACCACATTTATGCCATGTTTAAATCTAAAATAATAAAATTTTGTAATAAATCGAGTCTAAAATCAAATATTTTTAACAAAAAAAGCACGCGGGGAACCTGAATTCCCAACTTTTATAGCCATAAACACGTGATTCACTGTAATCTAATTTATGGTAATAATTGTGTTTTATTTTCTAAACTAACTGTGCCATGATGTTGTGATATACCTCATGCTAATCTTTATGGATGCAGGTAGTTATCAGTTAGATGTATGCTAGGGATTTACTTTCTTTCGAGTATCGCAATTGTAAATAAAATGCATTCATAGTTTATTTGTATTTAGGACCAATTATATATTATGCCATGGTTTGTATTATTATTTACCCTTCCCCCTTAAGTTAGAAGCCTTTTTTTATTTTATTTATCGCTTTCCTTTATTTAATTATCACTTTTCGCATGTGTGTGATGTTAAAAGCTAGCATGATCGAAAATGACTAGAAACAATCAAAATATCTTAACGATGGTGACTTTTATGTAATATTAACTCAAGTAATGATGAAGTAGGTAACTCATCCGGACACAAATCTCTTTACTATAGTGTGATTTAGGTATAACGGATCTAGGCTGTACCAAATTTCCTAGAAGAGTTGATTATGGTTACGACTCTGTAACATAGGCGAGAGGTTTAGCCCTCGACTCTTTCCAATACTTTCTTTTTCCTTTTCTTTCTTCATATATAAACCCCCCATGTACTATGTCACAAGGTCAGTGCCTCGTGACATGTGCGCGGGTTTCAAATGTCATCCGTTCACACCATTGATCTTGTGAGGTCACTCAAATAAGGATTCTAAAGAGCGTGACGGTTATCCACATTCTAAGGTTAACTTCAATACCAGATTCCAGTGATCCCAAAAGGTTGGAGGTCAATCTCTTTTCCAAAGAGTGTGATGGTATTGTGAGTGGATTACGTTTTTGAGACCCGCGCGACCACCACAACGTACTAGCCCCGTGAAACGGGGCGTGAAGGTTTTTTCAAAAATGAGAAAGAAATGCTTTGAAAGATTCAAGGCCTAAATTTCTCGCCTACATTGTTACAGAGTCGCCACCCTAGATCAACTCTTCTACGAAATTCGATACAGCCTAGATCTGTTAAGCCTAAACCGCACCATAGTAAATAGGTTATGGTCCGTATGAGTTACCTACGTCATCGCTATTTCAGTTTGAATTACATGCAAACAACCACCTTTAAGACATTTCAATTTATTTCTAATCATTTTCAATTTATATTAGAGTTAATTATACACATGCAGAAAGCGATAAATAAAGTAAACATGAGGCTTCTAACCTAAAGGGGGTAGGGTAAATAATAATACAAACCATGGGTAATATACAAATGATCCTAAATACAAATTATCTACTAAAACATTTTATTTACAATTACGATACCCAAAGGGAAAATAAAACCCTAACATACACCTAACCTAAACTACTTACATCCACAAAGGTTAGCATGAGGTATATCACAAAATCATGGCATAGTTAGTTAACTAATAAAGACACAACTAGTAGCATAAATTAGATTAGGGTGAATCGCGTGCTAATGGATTTAAAAGTGGGGAATTCATGTCTCCCACATGATTTTATTGGAAAATAATTTATTTTAGACTCAATTTACCAAATTTTAATATTTTAAATTTAAACATGGTACGAATGTGGTCGGCCATCGGGGAAAAATGGATATCCCTTCATGCAGGGCTTAAAAAGGTAATAAAGATCAATAAAATGAATAAACTAGGCCGAAAATACAAAAATAAAGATAATAAAATGCAAAATCATGCCAAAATGTCTAAAAAAGTTTAAAATCTTACTCCCCGATGTGAATCCGCTTATTTTATTGTCCAAAACGGCGAAGTAAGAGATCCCAGAGTCTTTTTGCAATTGATTTGGTTGGTAAATGCAAAAAAGTTGGTTTTTTTGTGAAGGGAAATAAAAACCCGAGTGTTAGATTTGTTTGTTTCTAACTCAAACCCGAAACGGATAAGCAGGTTCATCCGGGACGAGTGGCTAAAAAACTTCTTTTTTTATTTTAATTATTATTATTTTTTTATTAATTTAATTATTGAACTATTTTTTTATTTAATAAATTATTTAACTATTTTGGACTTTTTTATGGATTTTAGAGTTGGTTTTGGCTTCTAAAAAGACCCAATGATCTCATCGAATGACTCATAACCTTAAAGCAGATCTCTAGATTAAAAGAGTCAAGTGAAAATATTTATCATCATCGCGTCACGAGAGCGGACCAAGAATGCCACGCTCACAAGCTACCCCTCGAGTGGTCACTATTCACATTAGTTAGAATAGCTACACAAAAAGAGTAAGGGATAGAAATCATACCTAGGTTGGCATGAAAGACCGTCACGTCCCTTAGATACTTGACGAGGTTATCTTCCAGGATTTTGTGCTAAATTTTCTTCCTAATATGTTGCTTGTCGGTTTCTGAGATTTTGTACAAAGCTGTGTTAAATATGATGTATACCCTACAGGCAATTAGGGTGATATATCTTAATTAGTTATAATGTACAAATGGTTTCAGATTCTCGTTGGTATGTGTATATATATATATATACACACACACACACACATATATATATATATACATATATATATATACATATATATATATGTACATATATATATACATATATATATATATGTACATATATATATACATA
>CATIWQ010003797.1:0-10765 GCA_949673415.1 Euphorbia schlechtendalii
TGTGTCATGATCGTGACATGCCTTTTTCACATGATTCCTCTTTGCGATTTCTACTGATCTTTGACATCTTCAATCCTTTGCAAATTTATTAAGTTCCATGCATCTTTTGCACCTTTTTCACTCTTTTTACATAGATTTCCAACTGTAATCATTGTACTTCCAAATTTTCCTATTATCTGCATTTGCATAATAAGCAGCTACATGCCACGTGAAATCTTTTATATCGAGTATAAAATGACTTAAACCATAATTTTTAATGATTGAAAATATCATGATTATAAGTGTAAATATACACTTATCACACCCCCACACTTAACTTTTAACTTGTCCTCAAGGTAAACACCAGAATTGTATAGAATTAGTAATCCAAGTTTGTACCTTATTTGGTGAAAGACTATTGTAGTGAGTACCACATTCCACATTGCATAATACTCAAGTCAAGTAACGTCATTTCCCACAAACTAGCAATGAGCAATTCATATAGTCTAGTTTCATACCTTTGCTCTTAATGGAGGTTCAACTGAATCGTGTATTCATATAAGTGTTATATACATGCTCGAATATATCCTTCTCTTAAGTACAACATAAAGTATAAAGGGCAAAGGAAGCACACTTTGTATAATTTTGATCTAAAGTTTAGGTAACCTAGGATGCTAAACATAAAGTGGTTGCATTTTATGCTCCATGCCACTCTCCCCTTTTTTCAGTGGTTGCATTTTATGCTCCGTACCACTCTCTCATTTTTTTCTTTTAAGCATATATTTTTGAAGTACTTTGTACTTTGCACCCATTTTTCGTGCTATGCTTTCTTTTCTTTTTTCACTAATTGAATGGTTGTAGTTTCTTCTTCGTACCATTCCTCACCTTTTGTATAACTCATTGGTTATCCTCTCGTTCTTTTGATTTTTCTCTCAATACGCTCATCCTTTATTGATCAATTTCAAAGTATTACGGCTATAGTTTCCCAACACTTTAAACACACTCAATACTTATAGGATGTATTCAGGAATAGCATATAAAACTGATAGTAAGAACACTACTAGATATTACTCCACTTAAACTTATCGGTAGCATTAAACTAAAACTATATAACTTATACTAATTCATGTTGCATTGAAATGTATATCGAAACTTACTTGAAATGTTGCTTTCGAATGTTACTCATCACTCATCCTTGCAAAATTGATAAATGTTGTGCTAAAAACGCTCACACTCTCAACCGTATGGTCATACTCGAAACTTTTTGTTTGAGATATGCACTAATATCAAACTTGAAATACCTAACACTCAAAATAACCTTGGAACAAATATTAGTAAAGTATAGGTATGGATAATGTATAAATAACACAAAAATAAAAAAAATTCAAATTCTTCAATTTTTTTATTTTATTTAAGTTTTTTAGATTTTCAGGATTGTTTTACAAACATCCCCCCACACTAAAGAACACCATGTCCTCATTGTGGAAGACTTTATTAAAATTGAAAAACTAAAAACTAAAAACAAACAACTAGTCTAAAATTTGAAAAAGAAAAAGAAAAGAAAAGAGTAAACCCATTCTATTGAGAAGGAGAATTCGGGGCCCATGTCACAATCGCGAAGGCTTGTCGCGATCATGATTTCCTTCAAAACAAGAACAGAAGGTTTTACTGCATAATGTCACGAGCACGATCTATAGTCGCGGTCGCGACCTTCTTCAATTTTTCTATTTCTTCAATTCTTAGACTTAGTACCATAGTCTCCTAGTATTTGATCTCTAGAATGCACTTGCCTTCCCCGGCAATGGCACCGAAAACTTGGTCACAAGATTTTGACTATACTCGTTCCAATAGGTTTATATTCGGCAACGATGCCTAAAACCTTGTTCCCCACCTTTCTACCGATAAGATAAAAGTTCAAAATATGAACAGGTGTTGTTAATACCACTTATCAAATAGAAAAATGGTGATCACTGCAAGTATACAATTGCGATATTATTTTAAAAGATATCAATACTAAAGGGAAGGAACCAGTTCTAAGGACTAACAAGAGTAACGAAACAAAGAAAATAAAATAGATAACTTTATTTTTGTTGGGTTGGTTGGAATATGATGGTAAATAAATATATAGATGTATTAATAGATTAGAGTAGAAGAAATCATTATAGATTATCCCTACGAACAAGTATATCAAAGAAAACATGCAAAATCATCAAAGATAATACTTACACTAGACTACTTTAATAGATTCGGTTCTAGACACTCAGATATTCAATTATTCAGCATAGAGCAACACATGAAATGACTTTTCTAAATCTAGTGCAAATGAATTAAGATAATTATATAAACTTGGATAACAATAGTACTATGCTTAGTCCGAGTCGCTCTCACATAGCCATATTTGGCAAGTTACCATTCCAAAAATGTTGGCTCACTAAACAACATTATAATCACAGATCTAGTGACTATACACAATCTTGTTAACCCCAAAATTACTCTTAAAGTTAACTCAAAGCATATAACTTGATTATTATCAAATACTCAACATGAAATACACAATATGACATATAGATATATCATAAACTTTGAAATAGAAAGTATAAGTAAAAAATAAAGCAAAGTTGTAAGGTATGTAAGTGAAAGCTAAAGTTGATCAAACCGTATCCACTCTTTAATGGGAGTCATCAATTCTCGCAATTCCTGCTTCTACTTTGAATTCGGTCTCTGCTCGTACAGAACCTCCGCTAAGATGCTATTCTTTATGAATATTGAATAAATGAATATTGAAGAAACTTTTATTGATAAGTGATTTGCAATTATACTCATGCAACAATTGCTCAAATATGTATAGAAATCTAGTGATCGAAATAAGGTTCGAATCACTTATACATTTTCTCGCTAACTTATAACGAAGCGAAATCTACACAATTTTCTCTCTAAATCTATATATGCATGTATACCACACTACACACCATATACCATATGCCATACCCTGTACCCCATGAAATTATGGAGTTTGGAGCCCTATTTATAGAGTACGAAGGGTCGCATCTATTCAAACGAAGGGTCGTGCCTATTGGTGAAGAGTTGCACCACTTTATTGAGATTGGTTGAATTGGTTTGATCTCGTCAATAATGGAAAGGCACCTTTTCATGATTGGTTGACTTCCAAAAGGTGTCTTTCGTCTGACAGTTGATGTCGGTTGATCATTCTTATCCATTGGTTGATAGAAGAGAAGAGTTGACCAAAAACAGTCAAGGTCGTGATTGTGAATGTATGTCGTGATCGTGAATACTTGTTTGGCAACTTTCTGTTGTGAAGGTTAACAAGTCACAACCGTGATATATATGTCACAATCGTGACATGCCTTTTAAGTTCCACGCATCTTTTACAACTTTTTCACTCTTTTTGTATAGATTTCTAACTTTAATCATTTTATATTTACCTAGTACCTACATTTGCATAAAAAACAAATACACACCATGTGAAATCTTTTATATGAAGTATAAAATGACTTAAACCTTAATGTTTAATGATTGAAAATATCATGATTATAAGTGTAAATATACACTTATCAAATTATATCTTAAGTACAAGAAGGATGCTTTCATGGTGTTAACAATGATGCTCGAAACCATGAGTTTGAAGCTTAAGAAGCAGCATGAAGGTATAGACCTAAAATCCATGCTGATTCATCATAGAGGACTTCATGAGGGTATGAAAGTTGAATGGAATGAAATATTGAGATTCCTTTATAACTCTAGGAAAGATGATGGGATCCTGGCCACTAAGCGATGCATAGAATACTTACAGTATTCAAGGAGATTGGCTAAGATATGAATCGAGACAGATTCCAACCATGCCATAAAGCTTATGATAAAAATTCCGTCTGATAAAATATTCACCTTCTGTGAAAGATTATCTTATGTCAAGGAAAACCAATAAGACATCTGAGTTTATCAAGAAACTTAGAAGTTTTGAAGAAGGTTTGAGGATTAGAGGAATAGGTACCTTGGCAAGTAGAACTTGCATCAAAGGTAAAGGTTTAAAACCCCATCAATAGGAAGGTAAAAATGTTGTTATTGAAAAGGAGAAGCCTAAAGGAATATGTTTCGTGTGCGGAAGGCCCGGACACTGGAATGTAATTGTTAAGCTCTGATTTGTGAACAACTGAAGAAGTGGCCAAGTGAGACAATTCATATATTCATGATAAAGAGTTTCTCTACAGTTCCCTATGAGTCTACTTGGGTATTAGATACTGTATGTGGTACTCATATCTGTACTTTTATGCAGGTATTATAGAATAACAGGAGGTTTACAAAGAGGAAAATGGACTTTAGAGTTAGAATGGAGCATGGTGATAAGTGTATAATTACACTTATTATCATGATAATTTTACACATTAAACACTATAGTTTAAGTCATTTTTATACTTCATATAAAAGATTTCACATGGTATGTAGTTGTTTTTTTATGCAAATGAAGGCACTAGGTAAATCTTGGAAGTAAAATGATTAAAGTTGGAAATCTATGAAAAAAGAGTGAAAAAGGTGCAAAAGTTGCGTGGAATTTAAGGATTTGGCAAAGGATCGAAGATGTCAAATATCGTTAGAAATCGCAAAGAGGAATCATGTGAAAAAGGAATGTCACGATTGTGACACACATATAACGATCGCAACTTGTTAACATTCATAACAGAAAATTGCCAACCAAGTATTCATAGTCGCGACACACATTCGTGACCGAGACCTTGACGGTTTTTTGGTCAACTCTTCTCTTCTTTCAACCACCGGATATGAACGATCAACCGCCATCAACTGCCGTCAACTACCATATGAAATGACACCTTTTGGAAGTCAACCAATGAAGAAAAGGTGCCTTTCCATTATGGATAAGATCAAACCACTTCATCCAATCATAATGAAGTGATGCAATCTTTCACCAATGGACATGACTCTTCGTTTGGATAGATGCAACCCTTCGTACTCTATAAATAGGGCTCCAAACTCACCAATATCGTGAAAAAAAGAGGGAATTGTGAGTGATTATGTGAGTGTCATAGTGCATAGCGTATGTGTAGGTAGAGAGTAAAAATATCTAGATTTTGCTATGTTCATATGTGTTAGCGATAAAATGTATAAGTGATTCGAACCTTATTTATCACTAGATTTCTCTACATATTCAAGCTTTTGTTGTATAAGTGTAATTGTAAATCACTTATCAATAAAAAATTTTCATCCTTCAATATTTGTTTATTCGATATTCACAAAGAATAGCATCCTAGCGAAGGTTCTGTAAGAGTCGAGACCGAATTCAAAGCAGAAGCAGGAATTGCGAGAATTGACAACCCCATTAAAGAGTGGGTACAGTTTGATCAACTTTAACTTTCACTTGCATACCTTACAACTTTACTTTACTTTCTACTTATACTTTCTATTTCGAAGTTTATGATATGTCTATGTGTCATAATGTGTATTTCGTGTTAAGTCTTTTATATTAATCAAATTATATACTTTTGAGTTAACTTTAAGAATGATTTCGAGGTTAACGAGATTGTGTATAATCACTAGATCTGTGATTATAATGCTGTTTAATGAGCCAACATTTTTGGAATGGTAACTTGCTAAATATGGCTATGTGAGAGTGACCTTTACTAAGCATAGTAATATTGTTATCCAGGTTTATATAATCTTCTTAATTCATTTGCACTAGATTTAGAAAAGTCAATTCATGTGTTGCACTATGGTGAATAATTGAATATTTGAGTGTTTAAAACCGAATCTGTTAAATTAATCTAGTGTACGTAATATATTTGATAATTTTGCATGTTTTCTTTGTTATACTCATTCGTAGGGAATATCTATATACTTTTTATCTTCTCTTATCTTTCATACATTTGTCTACCCATCCATCATTCCAATCTTCCAAAATAAAATACATTATTTTCTTTTGTTTCGTTCCTCTTGTTGATCTTTAGAACTGGTGCCTTCCTTGTGGGATCAATATCTTTTAAAACTACATCGTAACTGTATACTTGTAGTGGTCACCATTTTTCTATTTAGATAAGTGGTATTGACAACAGTTATTTGTATTTTTAACTCTTATCTTTTCGGTAGGAAAATGGGAGATAAGGTTTTTGGCTTCTTTATAAAATATAAACCCTCAGAGTCAGTACAGTCAAAACCTTGCGAACAAGTTTTTAGTGCCGTTGCCGAGGATAAGTCTTTCGGAACAAGCATAGCCAAAAACTTTGCGAATAACTTTTTGGAGCCATTACCGGGGAATTTAAGTGCGTTCTAGAGATCAAACTGCTAGAGATACGGTACATTTTCTAATTATATGTATTTAATTTCTTCCCTAAACTGTATAATTTGTCAATTCTAACCTAGATATGAAAGAATATGAAATAATCATCTTGGAGGTGATACATCATATTATTACATCTGAATTCTCGATAGATAGAATATTTCCTTCTATTTTTCCTATTCGTGTTCGGGACTTCCATTCGCGCTCGTGGGTTCCTTATTAAAACTTTCTATTTCTCAAATTCTGTTAGTCACTATCACGACAGATACTTGCGATCACGACTCTTGCTATAACGATAACAGTGCGACAGTTATTCAACAGTTACCCACTAATCTCTATAAAATTAATGCACTTTTGTTCATCAATCACCCATTTCTACAATCTGAATTCTTCTTTTCCAATTGCAATCTATTCCAAATTTGAAATTCCTTTATTCCTTTCAAACTTTTCTTTTCAAAATGGTGCCCTCTAACAAATCTAATCTCATTCCTCCTTCGAATCTACAAGAGTGGTATGAAGCGCCTTTTCTAATTTACTCTCGAGAGGAAGGTGATCACTTCGAAACTATCAGAGATGCAGAATTCACGAGTTCCTATGTTATTTATAGGAATAGTTTCATTCATTTAGGAATCTATGATAGGGTAATGTATTACCTTAGAATTCTAAATTTCGTTATCTATTCCAACATGATCATTGGATACAGTGAAGATAATTGTAAGAAGATGCTTATATCATTAGTATGGATGAATGATAAGATGGTTTATTTAGAATATCATCACCAAGGGAAGAAGCATAAGTTATCGAGGAAAGCACTGGAGAAAATTTGGGATTCCCTAAAAATTGTTACTACAAAATGTATCCTGGTTGGGATCCATTACTGGCCAAGTCGAATACAAACAAGAATCTACCTATAGCAGGTGGATCCGCGATCCCTGTTTGCTCACTTCACACTTCTATCTAAATAGTGCGCTGTTTAGCAGGACTAGTTCTGACACTGTCATTCTCGAAGAATTGTTTATCTTGAAGTAGTATGGAATGGCATACCTGTGTACATATCAGGAATTATGATGGAGACTCTTATGTCTGCCGTAATTGATCCTGGTAGGATAGTGTACGGGTGTCGAACTATGGCAAATTTGCTAGGATAAGTTGGGAGAATTCCTTGTGTTGCGAAAGTCTTTACTAACGAAGATGAAATTCCGGAATCAACTACGAAAGTTTTCTTCGAGTAAGGATTACTAACTAAATGCATTGGAGAAAATGGGATAACCTATGATTGGAAGTCATGGGATGACCGAGTAGAAGCCGATAAAAAGCGAGAAAGAGAAATCACTAGGGAAGAAGGGAATAGTTTAACCAATCTTAGAAAGAAGTTGAATGAATTAATTGAAGAACAAGTCTCTATTCATCGCAAGATTAACGACATCCACAATTTGGTGTATGATGTTGAAAGAGATCTGCGGGACTCACGTTATAAGATTGATAAAATGATTGAATCACTAAATCCTAAATAGATCGTTTTCTTTTCATTTAGGTTTAGAACCTTGTATAGTTTTTTCTTTTTGTGTGTTTGTTGTTTGTTTGGTGTTTGCTTGTTTACTTATTTATCTTTTGTTTGTTTGTAATGGTGTGTTAAATATGAAATGAAAATTTGAACAACAAGACGTTGATGTTCAATTGCTATTTTCATCATGACTACTCAAGGTATAAAATAGTAAATATTTATCATTTGTATTTAACAATGTTCATTTGTGTTTTTAAGTTATTTTAGGTACAAGTCTAAAAATTGAAAATTTGAAGAATTAAAGAAGATTGCGATTGCGATATTCAACTCGCGCTCATGACAATTTGCAGTAAACTTTATGTTTCTATCATGAGGAAGATCACGATAGTGACAATCCTTCATGATCGTGACACGGGCAAATTATAACCATTACAGATCGTGATCTGACACGGGACAGATGGCTAAAACAGCCATTAATGGCTAGTTTTGAGCAATAATGGCTATATTATTAATTATGACCAATTAGAGACCTCTTAAACCTATATAAATAGGTTTATGTTGAACCCTAGCCACCACAATCTTCAGAAAGCTTACAAAATCTCTGAAAATTGTTCATCTTCCACTTTCAAAATTCAATTTTTTCTTCTTAACCTTTACACTTCAAAACAATAAAGATGCCTTTGAAGAAATCTGCAAATAGAAGAGAAAGCCAAACATACCAAGAGGAGCATGATTGTCCTTTCCCTTAAAGGATAAGAGAAGAAGGTAAATGCTTTTAAAAGCTTAACAAGTTGGATATCACAGAAATGATATTCCTAGATTTGGTCTTCGTGGAAATATTGAATCTTCGTAGAGAGATGGAGGTTTATCTTTTGGCTCTTGGACTCACAAAGTTTGTGGATTTGCATGTTCCACAAAATAGAGATTGGATTCTCGAATGTCTAGTAACATTCGACTATGAAGATGCAAGGAAGAGGGTGATTCAATTTCGTAATCAAGGATGACATTACACCATCACAAGAGAGATGATGGGTGAATGGTTCAGATTTGAAATTGTCAATTCATCGAGCATGCCAAAGTCCAAAAGAAAGATTTATTTGTTCTTTCTAGCGCTTTGATGAAGCAAAAAGCAAAATTCGTTGATATCATATGGGATATGATGAAGAAGAATTCTACAAGCATGAGGAACAAGATTGGAGAAGCCAAAATTATCACTGCTATCATCTTGGGAAACTATAGCCATAATACTTTGAACTTGATCAATAAAGGATGAGGGTATTAAGAGTGAAAAAATCAAAAGAAAGAGAGGATAACCAAGGTGAGGAATGGTACAGAGCAAAAACTGTAACCATTCAATGAGTGAAAAAAGAAAAATAGTATAGCATGAAAAATGGGTGCAAAGTACAAAGTACTTCAAAAACATATGCTTAAAAGAAAAAAATGAAAGAGTGGTATGGAGCATAAAATGCAACCACTGAAAAAAGGGGAGAGTGGTATGGAGCATAAAATGCAACCACTAAAAGTTTTTTAGCATCCTAGGTTACCTAAAAATGCATTGAGAGATAATTATTCAAAGTGTGCTTTCTATGTCCTTTATACTTTATACTATGCTTAAGAGAAGGAAATATTCAAGTATGCATATAAAGATTATATGAAGATGCGATTCGATTGAACCTCCATTATGGGCAAAGGTATGCAACGAGACTATATGAATTGGACATTACTAATTTGTGGGAAATTTTGGACTTCTACTTGAATCTTATGAAACATGGGAATGTGGTACTCACTACAATAGTCTTTTGCCAAATAAGGTATGAACTCGGATAGCTAATTTATACTCTTATGTTGAATTTACCTTGAGGACAAGGTAAAAGTTAAGTGTGGGGGTGTGATAAGTGTATAATTATACTTATTATCATAATAATTTTACACATTAAACACTATAGTTTAAGTCATTTTTATACTTCATATAAAAGATTTCACGTGGTATGTAGTTGTTTTTTATGCAAATGAAGGTACTAAGTAAATCTTGGAAGTAAAATGATTAAAGTTGGAAATCTATGAGAAAAGAGTGGAAAAGGTGCATGGAATTTAAGGATTTGGCAAAGGATCGAAGATGTCAAAGATCGGTAGAAATCACAAAGAGGAATCATGTGAAAAAGGCATTCATGATCGTGACACTCATATCGTAGTCACGACTTGTTAACTTTCACAAAAGAAAGTTACCAACCAAGTATTCACAATTGTGACATACATTCGTGGTTGCGACCTTGATGGTTTTTTGGTCAACTCTTCTCTTCTTTCAACCGCCGAATAAGAACAATCAACCTCCATCAACTACCAAATAAAAAGACACCTTTTGGAAGTTAAGCAATCATGAAAAGGTGCCTTTCCAATATGGATAAGATCAAACCACTTCATCCAATCACAATGAAGTGATGCAGTCTTTCGCCAATGGACATGACTCTTCGTTTCGATAGACGCAACCCTTCGTACTCTATAAACTAGGCTTCAAACTCACCAATTTCGTGAAAAAAAGAGGGGATTGTGAGTTATTATGTGTGTGTCAGAGTGCATAGTGTATGCGTAGATAGAGAGTAAAAGTATCTAGATTTCGCTAAGTTCCTAAGTGTGTAGCGAGAAAATGTAAAAGTGATTTGAACCTTATTTCGATCACTAGATTTCTCTACATATTCAAGTGTTTGTTGTATAAGTATAATTGTAAATACTTATCAATAAAATTTTTCATTCTTTAATATTTGTTTATTCGATATTCATAAAGAATAGCATCCTAGAGGAGGTTTTGTACGAATCGAGACCGAATTCAAAGATGACGTAGGAATTGCGGGAATTGACGACTCCCATTAAAGAGTGGATACAGTTTGATCAACTTTAGCTTTCACTTGCATACCTTACAACTTTACTTTGCTTTCTACTTATACTTTCTATTTCGAAGTTTATGATATGTCTATGTGTCA
>CATIWQ010003808.1:0-11521 GCA_949673415.1 Euphorbia schlechtendalii
GGAATATATTTTATTCCCTTCGTGGGGGTATTCTAATACAAAAATTAAAAAGAAATAAAAGAAGAAGAAAAGAATTACAACATTTACAATAAAATAAAATAATTCCTAGGTTCACATGTAGAAAGAAATTAAAAAGAAAAAATAGGAGCACGAAATAAGCAGCTCTAGGAACTCAGAGGCTTTACCCTTTAGGCGTGAATCTAGTTCAGCGAGTTCGTTCGATCCCCAGGAGCGTTCCTCGTTCGTTTTTTGTAGTTATTGTGGTTTAATGTGGAAAAGTAATTATTTGGTTGGAAAATAAAGTGTTTATTTATCCAAAAGATAATTAGACTCGGGTTCTAAATTTGTTTTAGACCCGAGAATATCTAAGGATTTATTTATCCAAAAGAAGAATGGTTTGAAAATAATCAAGATTTGAGATGCAAATGTGTTTTGGATCTAAATTATTAAAGAAAATATTTTTGATGTTTTTCTCGTTGTCTTTTTATCTGAAAATCTAATTTTTTTGTCTAAATTTTCGAGCCCCCTTTAATTCAAAAAGGTCCGACTATTTATAGGAAAAAAGTTTCGAAAAATCCAAAACAGGGGCATTGCCAGACTTCCTGGAGACAAACGATTGTTTGGCGACCCTCGCCACCCAAACAATTGTTTGGCGAGGGTCCTCGCTGAATTAAATCAGCGAGGAGGCCCAAACAACGTTATCCCGTTTTTTCAAATTTAAAATATTATATATATATATATATATATATATATATATATATATATATATATATATATATATTTATTTATTTATTTATATATATACAAGTTGTACATACCTATATTTCCAAATTACCCAATTAAATTATCTTGGACCAAAAAAAAATATTTATGTCCCTCAAAAATATTTTAAGTCCTTAAATTTTCACTTTGAGGCTTTTAAATATTTTCTACAGTCCTAAACATTTATTTAGGGTCCCAAACATTACTTTTGACAGGGAGAACTCCCATTTGAAGATCGTCGGATGGTCGAAAATCGTGGGATTCAAGGATAAATATCCCGAAAAGCCATCATCATTGAACGCGCGAGCTGGTACAAAATCCCGTGCTCACATGAGTGTTAGGTATTTACAAGTTTAATGTTAGTGCACAACATTTATCAATTTGGCGAGGATGAGTGATGAGTAACATTCGAAAGCAACATTCTAAGTAAGTTTCAATTTATATTTCAATGCAACATGAATGAGTATAAGTTGTATAGTTTTAGTTTAATGCTTCCGATAAGTTTAAGTGAAGTAATATCTAATGGTATTCTTACTATGAGTTTTTTATGCAAATCTCAAATAAGTCCTATAAGTATTAAGTGTGTTTAAAGTGTTAGGAAACTATAGCAATACTTTGAAATTGATCAATAAAGGATGAGGGTATTAAGTGAAAAATCAAAAGAAATAGAGGATAACCAATGAGTAATGCAAAAGGTGAGGAATGGTACGAAGCAGAAACTGCAACCATTCATTGAGTGAAAAAAGAAAAGAAAGTATAGCACGAAAAATGGGTGCAAAGAAGTAAGTACTTCAAAAACATATGCTTAAAAGAAAAAAATGAGAGAGTGGTATGGAGCATAAAATGCAACCACTGAAAAAAGGGGAGAGTGGTATGGAGCATAAAATGCAACCATTGAGAGTGTTTTAGCATCCCAGGTTACCTAAAAATGCCTTGAGAGAAATTAATCAAAGTGTACTTTCTATGTCCTTTATACTTTTTACTATGCTTAAGAGAAGGTAATATTCAAGTATGCATATAACACTTATATGAAGATGCGATTCGGTTGACTCTCCATTAAGAACAAAGGTATGCAACTAAGCTATATAAATTGCACATTACTAATTTGTGGGAAATTTTGAACTTCTACTTGAGTTCTTTGCGACATTGGAAAGTGGTACTCACTGCAATAGTCTTTCGCCAAATGAGGTACGAACTTGTTTACCAATTTAAACACTTCTGTTGAATTTACCTTGAGGATAAGGCAAAAGTTAAGTGTGGGGGTATGATAAGTGTATAATTACACTTATTATCATATTAATTTTATACATTTAACACTATGAATTAAGTCATTTTTATACTGCATATAAAATATTTCACGTGGTATGTAGTTATTTTTTAAGCAAATGCAGATATTAGGTAAATCTTGGGAGTAAAATGATCTAAAGTGGAATTCTATGTAAAAAGAGTGAAAAAGGTGTAAAAAGATGAGGGGAACTTAAAGATTTGGCTTAGGATCGAAGCTGGCAAAGATCAGCAAAGTTACAAGGAGATTTCTAAAGAAAAACTCAATTCACAATTGCAACAATCATTCACGGTCATGACTTGTATACTTCAGAAACAAAAGTCTGCCAATCAAAGATTTATAGTCATGACTTATATATCGCGGTCGTGACTTGGATGATTTTCTGGTTTTATCTTCTTAAATACCAACCGCTAGATAAGCATGATCAACCGCCATCAATCGCCATTAACTACCAATGATAAAACACCTATTAGAAGTTAACCAATCATGAAAAGGTGTCTATCCATTGTGGATTATATCAAAGCTTCTCAACCAATCGCAATGAAGAGATGCAATCATTCACCAATGGACACGACTCTTCGTTTGGATAGACGCAACCCTTCGAACTCTATAAATAGGGTTCCAAACCACTAATTTCGTGTAGAAGAAAGGGGTGAAAGATAGTGCATAGTGTATAGATAGAGAATAAATATCTAGTTTCGCTACGTTCATAAGTGTTAGCGAGAAAATATTTAAGTGATTCGAATCCTTATTTCGATCACTAGATCTCTCTATATTCTCGAGCGATTGTTGTATAAGTGTACTTGGAAATCACTTATCAATAAAAGTTTTCGTTCTTCAATATTCGTTTGTTCGATGTTCGCAAAGAATAGCATCCTAGCTGAGGTTCTATATGGGCCAAGACCGAATTCAAAGCAGACACGGGAATTGCGATAATTGACGACTCCCATTAAAGAGTGGATACGGTTTGATCAACTTTAGCTTTCACTTGCATACCTTACAACTTTGCTTTGCTTTCTACTTATACTTTCTATTTCAAAGTTTATATCATATGTCTATGTGTCATAATGCGTATTTTGTGCTAAGTCTTTTGTATTAATCAAGTTATATGCATTGGAGTTAATTTTAAGAGTAGTTTCGAGGTTAACAATATCGTGTATAATCACTGGATCTGTGATACAACGCTGTTTAGTGAGCCAACATTTTTGGAATGGTAACTTGCTAAATGTGGCTATGTGAGAGTGACCCGTACTAAGCATAGTATTGATGTTGTCCAGGTTTATATAATTGTCTTAATTCATTTGCGCTAGGTTTAGAAATGTTATTTCATGTGTTGCTCTGCGGTGAATCATTGAACATCTGAGTGTTTTGAACAGAGTTTGTTAGATTAGTTTAGTGAATTGTAACATCTTTGTTGAACTTGCATGTTTTCTCTGCTATACTTGTTCATAGGGAAAATCTCTATATTTAGATTTTCTCGTCTTCCACATCTATATTTACTCATTTTTATTCTAATCTTTCTATCCAAAACCTCCAATCTATTTTCATTTTATTTACTTTATTTTCCCTTGTTGATCCTTAGACTTAGTTCCTTCCTTGTGGGTTCAATATCTTTTAAAACTACATTGCAACTATATACTTGTAATTATCATCATTTTTCTATTTGATAAGAGGTACTGACAACACCTGTATTTGAACGTGAATAAGTTTTTTGCACTATTATTGAGGATAAGCCTTTCGAAACAAGTGTAGCCAAATCTTGCAAACAAGTTTTTAAACTTATCAATGGAAAAGTGGCGAACACAAATCAAACTCGTCAAGAGAAGTAACAATAACAAGTTCGTTATTTGATTTCTACATGGGGAAATTCATTCAAAACTTCTCTTGTAATCCACAAGGCAACTGAATCTTTGATGTTGACACTTTCCCGTAGCTCCTCTTATCCTTCAGGTTTTGCCAATATGTCATTGAATAAGGGGAAGCACACATTTTTTTGTAGAAGTAAAACACTAGTCCATGCAGAAGATATTGCGTAGAGATAGAAATGCCATAAACTGTACTTTAGCATCTTATCAAGACTAAATGAAACTCGAGCTGGTAAATAAAATCAGATCAGGTTTTTAACAATCGTGGTTTTTGGATGTTAAATACTATTGGATGGGTGACTTTTTATTAGCATTGGAGGCCTAGCTTTCTTGTCTTTTTCTTTAAGTATAACATGCAAGAGCTTAAGTGGTACTTGATCATTGTCATTACTCTCTTCTACGGCGTTTGTAACTTCAACTGAAACCCTCTTAAGAACCTCTAGTACCACAACTCTTTCAAGGCGAAGCTCTGATAATAGTGAGGCTACTTTCTCTTCTTCATCTTCAACCCATGGAGCAGCTTCTAAATTCTTTAAACAAGATAAAACCCCAACATCAAACCCAATTACCGCAAAAACCTAATAACAGAACCAACAAAATAAGCATCCAACTATAAATTCAATCACAAATCACTTGAAACAACAAAAAAACTAAAGCAATGACTATAATGCCATGAATAAAAGAAGGTCAATTATGAAATGAAAAAACAATTTATGCCAATCAACAATAGGAAGCACACTGCTTTCTCAATTAGGTTTAATAATCAATCAATTAAGGACCATCAATGCCAATAAACACGCACAACTAAACAGAATCGAATCAATATCAATAGTTTTCAGCTATCGAATTTGTACTGATTTCGCAAAAATAAGAGATTATAAGAAGAAATTGATCAATGAAAGAGTATTTAAAAGATTTAGGAATTTCACCTCATTCTTCGGTTGAAATCTGCTTGATCAATGATGAGTCAGTGAGAGATGAAAATAATAGTAGTTATGGAGAGCAAATAGAAATTAATCAAAACTTCAAAGGAATGAGCAATGGAGGAAACCGATTATCGAGGTTAAGGAAAGAAACCCATCATCTAGGTTGTGAAAAGGAACATGAGGCTGTGGAATTGAAATAATAGGAATGTGAGAGGGATGAAGGTAAACAATATGGACCGTATGATTGTTAATTTGAAATATGAAAAACCTTTGTAGTAAATAGGAAATAGATAGCCTAAAATTAGAAAACCAAATCATGATCATCCTTGACAATTTCCCTATATAGTATCACCTTGCAAAGGAAATGGGTCTATTGTAGTTTTGGCAAGAACAAATATTGTTTTCCCACAAGAAACAAATGCACAGTTTAAAGATTTCCCTCATAACTAGACTAAAGATCTCCTTTTCTTTAATTCTGTGAAAATAATTACAACTAATAAGAACTTGTAAAAACAAACAAAATGTATAGACCACTGATTAACAAATACAAAAAGACACAAGATCAACCTACCCATATAGACAATATATGACTTTCTTCTAAGCATATTAACTTATATAGAAATATACTAGTTCAAAATTGGATAGTAGGGTTGCAACATTACTGTCACTTAAGACCAAAACCGATTGCGGAGAAAAATTATGGAGCAGCTCCACCTCCACCACTCTCTTTTCACCAGCACTGCCATCCATCTACTTTTTCACTAGCGCCAACTTAGTTGCCTTCATCTCCATTCACTTTTTCATCTCCTCCATTTCGAAAATCTCAAGACTTCGTCACCTCTGTGAACTTTTTCCTCTCTTTTGCACCAGATATGCTAGCGTACTCTCCTCCACCTCTCTCTTTGTTTTAGTTGGCACCATTGGAGTGAGGTAAGTTTCTTGTCTTTTGATTTAGGGTTTCCATCCTCAATTTTCATTTATTTCAATCAACAAAATATTAATAAGTCATATAAGTTTCTTATCTTTTGTTTTTCTGTTTCAATCATTTTGCCTTATTCCATTATGCAATCAATGTTTGATGGACATTACCATTTTGTTGCCAATTTCAGACTTTCAATTGCATAATTTTGAATTTTTTCCTCTTATGCTTTTTACTGATGAAGAGATTACGGATTATTGTGAATTTTTGTGGTTTATTTATTTATATCTTTCTCCATTAATTGATGATTTGAAGTTGTTTTGGGAAGAAGGCGTGATGGTGTTTGATGCATCCGGTAGATCTAATTTTATCCTTTTTGCCATGATCTTCTATACTACAAATGACTTTCCATCTTAATGGAAATTTGTGTGGTTGCCTAATAAAGGGGAAAAAACATGTTCTATTTATGTGGATGATACAAAATCGATTTGTCTAGTAAATTGCAAGAAACATGTATAAATGAATCATCCAAGGTTTTTCCCTACAAATAATCATTTTCAAAAGAAAAGGAAAGCTTCTAATGTAGAGGTGGAATTGAGTAAGGCACGAGTGCCTTTGATAGGATTAGAGGTTTATGAGTGGGTTAAAGACATTATAAAAAAATACTTTAATCCTTATAAGGATAAGAATGATGACGGATATGAGAAGAGGTCAATCATTTGGGATCCACCATATTGGAAAGATTTGTAGGTAAGGCACTACCTTGTTATCATGCATATTGAACAAAATGTTTGTTATGCTATTGCTGGGATACTTCTAAACATGCGTGGAAAAACAAAAGATGGTTGAAATGTAAGAGAACACATGCTTACAATTGATAGAAAAAAGTTAGCCCCAAAAAAGAGAGGCAAGTGGACATACCTTCCACCAACTTGCTACACTTTGTCCAAAGCAGAAAGACTAGTTTTGTGAGTATTTACATAGCTTAAAAGTATTTGCATGTTATTATTCAAATTTTGGGTCGATTATTTCGATGAGTGATTTAGATTTAGTAAGAATGAAATCAAATGATGATCATGTTCATACGCAACAACTCTTACCAGCCGCACTTCGCGAGATTTTACCTAGTATAGTTAGGTTTACTATAACCTGATTGTGTATGGTTTTTCACACTATTAGTAGCAAGATCATAAACACAGAAAAGTTACAAAATGTGCAAAATGATGTTTGTCAAACACTATTTGTGCTTAAAAAATATTTGTAGCCGTCATTCTTTGACATAATGCCTCATCATTATGTTCATTTGGTTCAAGTGATTGATTGGTCCATACTCAATTACTTATGGTTTATGTATCCTTTTAAACAAGTAATGGGAATTCTAAAAGGATGGTAATGAATTTTTCTAGACCAAAAGCAAGTATTGGTCAAAGATATGTGTCTGAAGAAGCTATTTCATGGTGTTTAGAGTACCTTACGAATGTTGAAACCATTAGATTACCTAAATCTAAACATTTTAATAGGCTCCTATGAAAGGTTACTATTAGCACAAAAATGTACCTATCGACCCATCAATATTATGTAAGGCAGAACTATATGTGTTCCAAAGTCTCTCAGAAGTTCATCCATCCATAGAAGAACATAATTCAAATTCTAAAAGATAAAAATCCTTTAAAAAATGAAACTAAGTTGACCCATATTCATGATAAATCATCCTTAGTATAGTTCAAGGAATAGGTGATATCTAATTTAAGCAATAATCCTAAATTGTCTCCTACATTGATCTGGCTAGCATATGGATGTAATAAGGTAGTCCAAATTTATGAATGATATGGCATCAATCCCTTTTACACGAGGCGACAAGATGAAAAATCCATAATGTAGATAACTGGGGTTTCAGTTATTGCAATACCCCTGAAATATGCAAGCAAAAAGAACTAAACATTGGTTAAAAAGTGAAGGATGCTCTATGGATAGATTTATAATATATTGGAACTAAATTATACAGATTAATTTATGATTGCTTTGTTCCAATGTCAATGAGTTTGTATTCTTCATGGCATCATGAAAGATGAACATGATTTCCTAACACTAGTAAACCTAAACAAGCTGGACCATCAAGAAGGTCTACTCATTTTGGCTTCTCCAAGGAAAAAAACGTTTTTCACATGTATGATCCTGCAGATAAGTGGTTCTCAATAGTTTTTTAAAGAAAGAGACACATACTAGGCATTGATAATGTTGTTAATGAAAAAGGCAAGACCAACAATCTCATTAAATGCCATCCTCTTTGCTCGGCGCACATGTAATTAACATGGTACAAGAACATTAACTCAAAAAAATCATATTGAAGGCTATTTTATCTAATTAATGTTGTATGTGTATGTGTATATATTTCTCATCTACTTTTATATGTGTTTCATTGTCTAATTAATGTTGTATGTGTAATTTTGTATATCTTAATGATTTTTCATAAAACAACCCTACAACAATTATTAGATTCTTCTGGTCATCTGTATGGCAAAGTGATATATATATTTGGGTGTGTACACACATTGTGTGTGTGTGTATATATATATGTGTGTGTACAAAGACATATGTATATACATATACATATACGTATACGTATATGTATATGTACACACATATACTTATACGTATACATGTATGTATGTATGTATGTATGTATGTATGTATGTATGTATGTGTGTGTGTGTGTGTGTATTTGTGTGTGTACACAAACAGTATATATATATATGTGTACATATACATATATGTATACGTATACATATATATGTATAAGTATATATGTATACATATACATATATTTATATGTATACACACACACACACACACACACACACACACACATACACACACACACACACACACATACACTTGATAAAAAAAGGCTTAATGCTTCAATATGTAGTTGAACTTTTCCTATAAAGCCTATTGCTTCCTTAAACTTTCAAAGTGATCCTGTGGATACCTTAACTTTAAGAAAGTGTATCACTTTGCTACCTTAATGCCACATGTCAACTTCTAATAGGGGAGAGAAAATCAGAAAAATTACAGCAGAAGCATACATGTGACGTGAGGGAGAAAAGTGGTGCACTTTTTGAAAATTGAGGAACCTACAAGGTCCTTTTGAAAGTTCAGGAACATGGTAGATTTTTTTTGGACAAATTCGTGGTACATTGTGATGTATTAAGTCATAAAAAAACAATGGTGTAGAATGTATAAGTTGTGTCAAAAGGATATTGGGTTTCATTATAGCCCATACAAAGGAGTAATGTTAATCATATCCATTTTGTATCCATTCAACTGCTAAAAGTTTTAAATAATAATAATAAGGTTAAATGCATCATTGATTCCATTACCTTTGTCACTTCCACCTACAGTTCCCATGATCTTTAGAAATGATCACTTAGTTCCCTCATCTTCAAAAAAAATGACCTTGTAATGCACCACATAACTCCCTTTGACCCTCCAAAATAGTCTCGGCTGATTCTGTGTAACACACTCGCGTTGACATGTCTTTTAATTCTTAACTGTCTTTTTAAAAATACATTATTTTGACAAAAAAAATTTCAAATATATAATCCAAAAAATTCAAACTAAAGTAACCAAGAACATGGTTTGGAATATACATTTGATTATGTAGAGTCATAAACTAAATCAACTTTAAAATAATTTCTTTTATATTATTTCCTTATTCATCATTACTCTACAAAGAAATAGAAAGTCATATCAAAATCATCATTTTACTTATTACTCACCAACACTACGCCATAGATGGTCTGTCGCAACAACGAAAAAATGTTGCCTAAAATGCCAAAAGTGTTGCGAAAGCACTTGTCGCAACACTTTTTTGTGAAAAAAGTCATTGGTGATGCTTCCCTTGCGAAAAGTCATTTTCGCAACACATTTATTTTTTTTGCAACACTAACAAATGTGTTGGGATAAGTGACTTTTCGCAACACTTTTTTAGTAATTGCAATGCCTTCTGTTGTGTTGCAAAAAATACTCATTGCCGTCAACTTTAACGTCCATTAGTTTTTTTCGTAACACTTTTATTATTTTTGGCAACACTTTTATTATATCACTTTTAGCATATATGCAACACCATGTCCAGTTTTCTCAACACTTTTTTTAAAAAACACTTATGTCGCATTTGAAACACTTTTTGCGCTTATTCTAACATATTTGTAAAATGCTTACTTGATGCCATAATTCAAAAACATTGAAATATATTTTTTTTATTAATTCATAATGTATGATATTCAATTGTATACAAATTCTAACAAGAACTAAAAAGTACATATTACTATACAAACTAAAAATAACGCTACTAAAAGTATATAGTGTTTCCAAAAGATTCTCCAATTGATCTTTACACATTTGAAGTTTAGACCACTCGCCATGCATGTGAAACATTGTTCTTATCATCTTCATAAGCAACAGTTCTTCTATGTCCAGCCTCCTCCCAATTGCAACCTATTCACCATTCGTAATATATACACAAATTACAAAATCCTCGGGGGTTGTTTTTGTTGCTGCAATGACACACACTATATTGAACAAGACTCCTCATCTGTAATAACATAACCAATATAATACACAAAATTCTTCAGTTCAAAATTGCTCGAGTGAGACTTTGGGGTTGTTGAGACTTCAACAACACAAATTTCACTATTTATAAAGTTATAATGAAAACTCTAGGAAACAGGTATTATGTGTATCAATGTTTGTTTTTGACATTCATAGTTGTTTCTACCTACTAACTTTACATTTAAATCTAACTTAATCAAACACATTGAATAAATTTAATAATTTATACCCATGGTAAGTATTACACTGTGAATACCAACAAGAAACGGGTGATAAAAATTCTCGTGTCAAGGAAATAAAAATTAGTGTTCCGTAAAGAGAATGAGCTACTTCCATAACTTTCGAAAAAGCTGCATGAGCAGTAAAAAATAGAAGGGAAATTTTAAAGATTTGACATTTGCCTTGCCTCTAGAATAGAATTACCTCAGCACAAATTTTCCCAACAGTTGAAATGGTCTCAACAAAGTACAACCCTCGTAAGGTATCAGCACCTAAAAGTATTGCATCACACCGTGAAGCGCCAGATAGGTAGATTTATTGAAGGGTCATCTAGCATATATAATGTAATACGATGGAAACAGTGAAAAGGCTATCAAATGAATATAAAAATCAATTTTTATCAACACTAAAGAGATTTACCATCCGACACTGCATTTGCAACATCAGTTGCTTCAGCACGAGTAGGTCTCAAATTGTCAGTCATACTATCCACAACACGAGTAACAAAAATAGACTTTCCTGCCATGTTGCACTTATAAACAACAACTTTTTGAAATAAAAACACCTACAAAATCACGAATAAATATCATTTTTTATAGCTTTGTTTTGTTCTTTTTTCACATTTTCATCAAAGCTCAAATTTTCACCAAGTTAAGGCCACAATAAAGGGGTGTCAAATTTAATTTTGATAATTATCATATCTTAAATGTGTTGGGTGATTCTTCTTTTCTTTGAAGAATAACTTATATGTATGCATTTAGGCGGATTTAGATTGCAAGATTTTTAATAATTGAAATTCTCTTCTTTTCTTACTCGATTAACAGGATATTCAATTGTATAAGACAGTGCAGCTAGAAATTTTGAGTCTCATATTTGAGCGTAAACCTTCTCTGGTAGGAGATCTACACCCAAGTTTCCACGAGAAATGATAAAA